>JBAIZL010000002.1:185014633-185289633 GCA_036971475.1 Prosapia bicincta
TATATATATATATATATATATATATATATATATATATATATATATATATACCTTTACTCTTACACGTTATATGGACGTTACTTACTTTATCCGCATTATAATGACGTTTTTTAACCCTTCCGTTGTTTCATCGGTTCTAGAATCATCCTAGGAATTCTTATCTTTAATATCTTAGTTTTATAGTCTAATAATACAGTGGAGCATTATTGTTATTTAAACAAGAAGTAATAACTACGTGAAACATCAAACGACTTTTTCTATTACGGACGTTTTTCATGAGATGTCTTATTACTTTATTAAATATCCTTCTATTAATAAAGTCTCGCATAAAAATCATGCAAACTTAACTTTAGTTTAAAATATTTTCTTTTCATCTTTATATGAAACTTTAATTTGATAAAGAAAGAAATATTACAATGGAGAGATAAATTAAACAATATATATTACGAACATGTCTATGGTGGTAGATCACGTGATTATTAAAGTACTTCATTTGACGCATATAAGCAAAATATCGTGCGCCTAAAAATCTTCCAGTTGACGTCACTTTAAAATCGTTAACAATATATAGATGTAAATAGGTTATATATTATGTGACGTGTACAACTATTGTAGTTTAACTCAAATAATAAGGTATGGTTTTATAACAACAGCTGATTTTAGGTTGTAGGTTAGTTGTAGAGCAACTATTTTATCACGTAGATTATGTCACTGTTTGTTGTACATTAATCAGTTAAAAAGTTTTTCAGTTTTATGCCAGTTATTAAATTTATTAATTTATATGCCAATAAATCTTGGTACGATTTGTACAATGAGTTGTATATTATTATTTCAGTTTTTAAATTAATACGTCCTTAGGCGTGTTTGGCACTTTTTAAAAACTGATTAATTTTAAATTCGTTGAATAATATTTTTTCCCAGTAAATTTCAACATCTAATAATAGTTTTCTATTATATCTACATTCTTCAAATGAAGTATTCACCTCTCTTGGCCAATCGTATTGCTTGGCACATTATTGCTTGAAAAGTGTTTTTATTAAATCTCCTATCTGTTTCTACTAAGTAGATTGACTTTCTAATCTGAAATTTCCTTTCTGTTCACACTTTAAGTTTACTGGAATAAAGATATAGCTTGGCCCATTCACTTTAATTTCATCATATTTCCACAATCACTTAATCCTCTCAAGTGATGCACAAGGGAACAAAACATCTACTTCAGACCTCCTTTGCTGTCTAAGTATCTTATGAAACACACTTACGCTGAAGCCGCCTCTCTTACAACAGTTCTTTACTGCCGATAAGAATCTCTCGAGTGGTATAGTGCTGACTCCTTCAGCGTCCAATCAGTTCTTTTTATAGTGATAACATTTTCTAACCTTATTGTTCGCACTATCTTTATATACTGGAACGGTATCGGTTATAAAAGTTAGACTCTTACGAAAAGTGATTTAAAAAATGGAAATAGGAGAATAATTGCTGAGAATAATTTCTTCAGTTTTTTATAAAACATGATTTATCTCATATTCAGCTAAGAAAAAAGGGGTTCAGTTGGAATGGAAGGAAAAAGTATAACCAGACGTAACGAATGATGAATTGAGAGGAAGAAAAAGTTAATATGTTATCAGTTATATAAATAGCATAACTGAAAATGTTTTATCTGGAGCTGAAGCCTCTGCCATCATTGTCTCTGCTCCCATGCTCCTACTCTTCAGCCGGACATGGAACTTTCCTCTTCTTTCAAGCGGACTCGATTCATATCTGGTTATTGGCTAATGCTTTTCTTACAAAAAATACTGTTATTTGCAGTCTGGCTTGCCGTACATTGTCCTCCCTCTCCTCTTTGTGGTAACACCCTAATAAACGTCTTCCTTCTTAAAATTTCTGTCCAATATACTTTAGGTATTTCGTCTCATCAAGTTTCGTTGCTAACTGTGTGTCATCGAATTCGAGCTCTAGTCTGACTTTAACATATCCTTCTTCGACTGTTATAAAATGTACTGTGTTAATTATCTCGACCCTTGGTTTACCAAAAAATAAGGCGAGATATTATTCTTTATTTATTTTGAAAGCAGAGATGTTATTTTTAAATGAAATTAAAGGAAGCGCGTTCGTAAATATTTGGACGAGTATTTGTTCTTCCCCTTTGCTAAGTTTCTCATTAAATAATATCCCGACATTCTTAAGTCTTCATTAGACTCTCGGGTGAGAGTTGCGAGGCGCCTTTGTGTAGCCGGCTTAGCCCCGACATAACGCTACGAAAATAACATTCTTTAATTTTATGTAAATATTTCTGTTTGCAAATTTTTCTTGAATTAAAATTTGCAAGAAAATTTCTTACACGAAACTTGTTTAATTTACTGTTTAGTGGAAATACTCAAATAGCTCTTGTTTCTTGGCAATTATAAAAATTAATAAATTGACTTGTAATTAACAATAAATTGATTTAATTAGCATTTTAATCTTGTCCATTAAAGCAAGACGGATTCTGAATTTCTAGTAATATATATGCGTCATGAAACTGCTTTCATGTAAGTGACGAAATTATCGTCTTGTATAATCCGTAAGAACGGGTGATTTATTAGTCTCGTGTCTGAATGTAATTTGCCGTCTACCTTTCCACGTGCATTTTATATCCGAAGATAAAATTCCGATCAGTTGAAACTAACTATTCTCAGCTTTTTTCCTGAGTTAGTATTTATTGACTTATTCTAGTAGTTTTCCATCATTGTAACCAACCACGATCCTGTAGGACAATCATCGCCTACGGAAGAAAAGATAAGATTGTGAGGTAGGGTTAAGGTAGTGACATAAAACTCCTTGGTAGAGGATCATAGCATTACGGATGCAGTAGACCTACTTTCTATAGGAGTGATAAGCAGGTGTTTAAGCGTTACACCCATTCCTAAGAAGAAGAATAAGAAATAGCAGGACTGAGGAAAGGTCGTAGATCCTCTGGCACTGGGGCTAGAGGAAACTTATTGACACAATAGTTAACCTGAAAAATGTCTATTGTAACTCATATTGTACATAGAGACTTTAACTAAAAATTGTTTTAAATCAAAGGACGTATCATCATATCATTTCCCACTATTTCGGCTACGGCAAAGGGTTTAAATAATTTCTTCGTCATGGAATAATTGGAAATTCCTATTGTAATAACTACGGCCCTATGAAAATATAAAACTGAAAAGTTTAAAATTAATTTCCTAAAATTGTCACATCTTAAACCAAACCTTGTTTAATATTTCTTAGTAAATATATAAAATTTCATTATTTTTTTTCACCATCAGACTATGAATGAAGGTTTACAAATACAGGCGAATATTTTAAATTATGTAACAATTGTGTAACTTATATGGTAATATAAAACATTCAGCACATTAGTACGGTTTGAAGAGTGAGAAATTAGTTGATGCACCTTTGGCACGGCCGATGAGTTGTTTAGTTGCTTCGCTAATGTGCTTATTTCCGGGACGTATTACTCACAGCTCTTCTAGAACTGACTGATTAATTCTGCTCTTTATATGTTTATACAATTCTTAATGCTGCAGTAATGAAGTTTTATTAGCTTCTGACCTAATCGTCAGCAATATGGCTGTCTGAGACACCCGGCTAAACGCATCTGTTTCCCCCGGTCAATTTCACTTGCGACACCCTGCAGACCGGGACGTACGCTTCACAAGGGGTTTTATGTGTCTAGCTTAAACATACATGATTTCAACACTTTTCCTGTCCTTCATAGGATAATGGAAGCCATTATATAATGGCTCTAAAAAAAAACAGAACTGAACACCTAACCTTAAAATGTGTGTTAAAAATATTTTGTAATTTAAACCGGTATAACCACCACACTATAAAAGATTTAATTAATTTCCTTATGTATGTGTATAATTAAATGTTATTTAAAACACACACACACACACACACACACACACACACACACACACACACACACACACACACACACACACACACACACACGCACCTTGTTTAAACCAGATGTGGTCCAGTATTTAAACAAATCGTAACATAATTATCCTAAATAATACCGAAATAAGGAAGTAATTCCTTTGTTTAGGTTCATTTTATAGTTTTAAACAACGGACGCGAATGTTTTACGATTCCGCTAGGAAGAGGCTTTAAATCTGCTTTGGGCTCTGGAGAAGTGGCCTTCAGACAGCTCAATCATGGACATCATCCGGTCTTTTAATAAAGACGTGTGGCTGGAACGTGCGAGATCTTCACGGCTTTAAACTTGACTAGATGCAGGGCAGTTGTGTTGTACATTAGAAACACATTTTAGAAAATGTTTCATAAAAACATTTGAATAAGAGGATCCTTTAATTTTTGTTTTATAAAACTTTATTTTTAAATTTATATTTAAAAAGAGGGTTTGTAAAGTTTGCTAATTTTATCTTTATATTACGAGAAAGGTTTAGGCAAATAAATCCTGATAATTTTAGGTAATGTTTTTGTTAATATTCTCAAGTTCAGGTTAAAAAATTTAATTAAGAGTTTAATGAATAGAAACCTCACGAGGTTGGTCTTCTCGAAGAATGTAGAAGCTATTATCAATAATATAGTATATCTCTGATAACGTTGCCTGTGAATGGTGTTGCGGATAGAAAAGGGTAGGTTCCATTAGGCATTCCTCGTTGGCATAATAATTGTAGCCAGTTTCTGGAGCGACGTGTTAATTACTGACTGGCTAGTGACGTCATTAAACCCTCCACGCTTCCAGTGCATGATTACAGCGGAACATTTAATGTGTTCAAATATTAATGCGTATCCCAAATTAACAAACATTCATTAACGTTCTATCTAAACTACATCGGCTAACTTTATAAGAATCTTAAAAACTGAAAACATTTTTTTGTATTTTCGGGTGATAGTCTAGAACAGGGGTTCTCAATCTTTTAGGCTCTGAGCCCCCCTTCACACTTTGGTTTGAGGTCACGCCTCCCTTCACGGATCAAGTTAATTTAGACTTATATATGATTAATTTACTTACAATATGTTTAAGTAATAACCAGAAAAATGTTCGCTACTTTTGTAGTGCTAGTGTGAGGGCTGGCACTGTTTCTCGTTAACTATTTTTTGTATGTTTGGATGAAATTTTGACAAAGAACACCGCAGGTCACTTTCCACATCTAGTCTGGCTCGATATTTAGATTTTATATTAGCCAGGGCTGAAAATCCTTTCTCGCATAGATAAGTTGATGAAAATTGTACAAGCAACTTGACTGCCTCCATTGCTACTTCTGGGTAAACAGGAAGATATATTAGCCAGAAATCTTCGAGATCCATGTTTGAGAAATCCAATTTAGCTTTGGAATCACATTGCAAGTCAATTGTTTGTTCTTGAATGTGATCAGGAGGTATATCAATGTTGGTTTGAAAGGGGTCTCTTGTTAACTTGAATTCCCAGTTTTCCGAGCTTATATCTGGGAAATAGGCTCCAATTTTGTTCTTCAGAGACAACAAATGCTCAGATATTAGGTCCTTCATTTTATTTACTAGGTATTTTGGAAGACTTTGGGTATCATCGACGAGATTTTGGAAAGGAAGAAAAGTTCGTTGAGTAAAGAAATAGAGCTTTATAGCTCTATTAAGCTATAAAGAAATTTCAATGATTGTGTTTTTGTGTCCAACATAAAATTCAATTTTTTTAAAAAGTTGTTGACGCCTCCCCTGGAATTCTTCTACGCCTCCCCTGGAATTCTTCTACGCCTCCCCAGGGAGGCGCGCCCCCCAGGTTGAGAACCGCTGGTCTAGAATATCTAATTTTATATTAATAATGTGATAGAAATAATTTGAGACCTATTTTAAGATACACTTACCCTACTTTGGCAACTTCTGCCCGAACCAAGTTTTAAGAAGACATATCAGGTTGTAATTTTTTAGAGTTCGGATTTTGTCACTTTAATGTTTTTTTGGGACTCGTTTGATAAAATTTATTTCAGTTTACAAGGAATTTAGTTTTATTTGTGTCTAAACAAAATTAATCTAATTCTCTGAATTAACCAACAAGGCGGTTGATTGTAAAGCTGTGACTCACAGAGTCCTTCAAACGCCATGATAAGCAGAACAATGTTATCGGAAGAATTGACGGTTTTACATCATACAATAGGTTTCATCACGGCTGATTAACGGTAAGGCGAGCGGCCTTATTTGGGGAAAATATTATTGCTGTCTTACCTGTGACATACAGAAATATAGTATTTTACTTACGAATGTAGATTCGGCATTCCTCCGCCCAGTTTTCTGTGATTCATTTAACTTGAGCGGCTTTTTTCTAACTCAACCTTTAAGGGCTATTCCAAAATAGGAATGTTTTCTCTTGAATATTCCTAAACTGATGTCCGCAGTATAAACTTTAATACTATTTTTTCGATATTTAGCTGTTTTTTCTGTCAAGTCACAGATTCCTGTCTAGTATTCGCAGTAAAATGTTTCAACAATTCTATTCTTACTTACGTTTTTAAAATATTACATGATTTAAAGTTATATTTCAAAAAAAAAACAAGTAATATGAATTGTTTAAAGTCAATTCCTACTGAGGACAACGAAAAAATGTTTAGTTACTTTTTATTTTATAATTACAATTAATATAAATATGTACATACGTATGGCAGTATCACAATTTTAAGTGCAAAATAGAAAGGGAATTTACTTCCAATTATCCATTTCCCTCTCTATAAATTATGTGATGTTGGACTATTATTTTTGTTCGTTATTATTTATTCGGTTTTTTCGTTTCTAATTTATGAAGCCGATGCTGGTCTATAATTTCTTATTCTATCCATATCTTGTAACTGCATTATCGCAAGGAACCTTTCTCTTATAATTGCATACACATCTTCAAGTAATAGATATCTAGGTATGGGAAAGTTGGTGTAGAGCTAAAGTGCTGGATTTCAAACAAGTAGTCATTCAGTTCGAATCCGTCCCAGACAACAAATTTTAAAAATTATATTAATGAAGTGAAAAAACCTGTAATAACATCAATTGTAATCACTACAGGTTAAAAAAAAAATGTATTTGAACTTGATTGGATAAATAAAAACTTATTTTATTAACGATGGAAAATTTGTACAAGTTATATATGAGACGAGTGTGAACTAATAGGAGGGATTGAATAATGTAGAAAGATGACCGGCCCTATTAGTGTTGGAATAAACCAGGAAATTGTTTTCGAAGTACTGCAAATGGTACTTAAGTTAATGAAAAATTAATTCGTGTTTAAAGATTGTCCTATATATATTATTATACAGTACTAAATTATTACTATATATATATATAGCATCACTGACCGGGGGTTGTAGTAGACTGCATATATCTATATATATATATATATAAAATTATATATATATATAATATATATAATAATATATATAATATATATAATAATATATATATAATATATATATATATATATAAAATATATATATGTATAAAATACGTTTTCTTGTTTAATAATTTAAAACAACACAGGTTATTCAAATACAAGAATATTTATTATTTTATATCCAAAGCTTTTCGTTGGCAAACAGTACCAACATCATCAGGAATGAAAATTACATTAATGTTACATTAATTTTCATTCCTGATGATGTTGGTACTGTTTGCCAACGAAAAGCTTTGGATATAAAATAATAAATATTCTTGTATTTGAATAACCTGTGTTGTTTTAATATATATATATATATATATATATATATATATATATATATATATATATATATATATATATATATATATATATGTATGTATATCGCAATATGTATTCTTGTGTATTAATAAAGAACTAATTAAAAAATTGTTTAATATTCCTAATGATGTTGGTACTGTTAGCCAACGAAAAGCTTTGAATTGTAAATTCAATTATAATTCTTGTATTTGTATTTTTACTTAGTTCTTTATATATATATAAAGTAATAATATTATATATAATTGTATTAATAATAATTCATATTTACTTTGAGTGTGCCTGAGTATGAGAATGTGTAAAGTAGACTTGAGTGCCAACAATTTAGAAAATTGTAGATGTTCGATGACTATTAATAAAACATGTGGAGTACTATTGAAGTTTTGAAAATGAAGTTACTCCGAAACGCGTCAACAGAAGAGAATATTGAAACGTTAGGAAAGGCAGATAAATGTACTGAAACATATAGAAATATTCCTAAAAGGTAAATGAGGATGAGTAATTTCAATATTAATAAAACCGTGACGAATTTCAGACTAGAAAGGATGATTAAATACTACAGAATGATTTAGGTTTTAATGTTGTACCTGTTTATTTCGCTAGATATAGATAAGTTCTGGTTATGACTAGGTCGGTCTCAGCCGATGTGGTAGCGGGATGAATAGAAAATGTAATTATATGTTCTCTAACTAGGTCTGTAGCCTAAACCACCTGTTTAATGTGTCCATTGCTTCACTCGGCTACTGCGAAATAACGGCAGTAACTTTCCCCATTGCTGCAGACAAAGGCGCGCTCTGATCCGTCTCCGGGCGACCTTGTTACGACCTTGCCAATAAACAGCTGTTATATAACGAGGCATAGTATTTGTCTGTTTATGCATATGTTTTGGCGTTCGCGGCGACGTGGATGATCGATGTAAACGCATTAAGTCGTTTTAGATGTTCGTTGTTTGCGACTGAGCGAGGTAATAGAGCAGTAGCGAATGGATAATCGGTGATTGAATGTGGGTATAAAACAATAACAGCAGCGGATTCACTTTTTAGATCGTAATTTTCCATTTTATTCTACGTTCGAGGAACTTTTATATTTTCTGTACTTCGTAAACAAGGTTGTGGTTGCCTGATCTGGACGCGGATAGGTCTCAGGGAGGTCTGTTTGTTATGGGTCATGGTAGAGAATACAGAGTTGCTCAAAGGGGAGTCGGCTCACAACGCATTATAGGCGAATAAGTAGCTGGTAATATTTACCGTGAGACATGAAGAAAAGAAAAAGAATCTTTCTTTGCCGTTTAAGCCGACCCGCCACTGTTACTATTATTGTATATAAAGAATAGGCAATGTTATTTTTACTAATGTTAGGATTGTGTAATGGATAAAAATCCTCCTGGTGTTGGGTATAGGGGATCATTGCACCATGGGTCCAGTATTTGAGTTATAATCTCGTACTTGAATTGGACCTACTCTTATTTGGAAACGTGAAAAACTGTATTTTACAGCCTCTTGTATAACGTAGGATTAAGGGGAAAGTTATGGGTTTCGTTGCCATCGTCGCTTACCTAAAGTTTATCTATTCTGTACCGTGGACGTTAAAAGTTATATACCCTTAAAACCCTCTTGTAGCGTGATTGGTAAATTAAGATCTAGGAGGAAGTTATAGACTGTGAGTACACCTCTTCTCCACCGGGGTCGTAAAACAACTATCCAGTTACTTCGTCTTATAGGATAAATTACGATCTATGATAAATTAATGGATCGTTTTGTGACGAGTCGATAGCCTGAAGATAACCTCTCATCGGGAGTCAAAGGCGAGTCGGGAGCCCGGTATTTGTAGAATTGTTAGGCGCGTGGAGCAGGGCCGTTTTTTGAAGCTCACCTGCTCCGGCGTTATATGCCTACTCTTGAAGATTCCGCCGACAAGGCAGCTTTAACATCAGCTGTGGTCAGTATTAACTCAGACTTTACTGTTCTTTGTTCAACTTTGACAATATTGCACTTGGATAGACGCAAAAAATTAGAGGAGGAAATTTACTAAACATCGTAACTTAAACGTATTTAGAAATTCACGTCTTATCGAGAGGGATCATGTAGCTACTCTGATTTTTTGTCCCAAGTGTTTAATTTACTTGTTTAAAGTTTTATTTTGTCGTAGTTAAAAGCGAAAAATTTAAATTTTACGGATAAGAGAATAACAAGGAGCTATCTAGCGAGCATTGTCCGTACTTTCACCTAGTCTAAATGCTAACAAAGAACGTTGCACCAAGGTGCCGACCTAAAACTGTGAAAGTAGAAACTGCAGCAAAATTCAGAAAGTGGAGTAGTAGATCCATTGTACATTCGAACTATACCGCACGAAGAAAGCGTGTTGGTGTGCCGTACAATGCGCGTATTGAGAATTACTTGTTTTGTATGGGGCTCGTTAAGACATGAATTCTTTACAGATATTCGACGTTAAAATATTGCAACACTATATAAAGCATGCTTATTTTAAAAGTTTTATTGTCTTGAATAGTTTATGAGAACACTTTTTTCATCATTCATATTTGTTGTGTATATTTATAACTAAATACCTGCAGAATCGAACTTGAACGCGATTTTTTTATATCAGAGGCGCGTTTTACCACCATCAATGCCATCATTAAGGTGTTCTCAAAAGACTAAACACTACTCGTAAAACCGTTTGAATATAGAAGTAATCTAAGTGGTCGCATACCTAAAGCTCAAAACACAGTTGAAAATAAAATGTGTATCTACTTATTATATCGGTAACATTACTGATTAAATATGAGTTCAATTAATTGCTACTGCTTCGCTCTGTTCGTCTGTAGGTAAACATATGATATGGGTGCTGTGTTGAGCACGATGTTCTTTTGCAGTTGCCTGTAATAACGTCTCCACCTTTCAGGTGTGCAGTCAGTAGTTATTTTACTATATTTGAAAAGTACTTAACTAAGTGAATACGTAATTGCACACTTGCTGACGCGTTTCAAAACATTCGTTCCTTTTACGAAGCTAACCCTCTACTGGCGGCATCGGTTCGGTAGCATATTAACTAATCCCAGAAGGCGAAGCAATGTAAGGCAAATATTGCCTTTTGATTGGTCTGTAGCTCCTCCCACTCCAACAACAACTGTCAACATTGTGATCGTTGAAACATTGTGAAACCTGGCACTCCAGGTTTTTGCTTGAATGAAAATACAAAACCCCCGAGTTTTTATCTTTAATAAATATGGAGGGGTTTTTAAAAAGTTTTAGCTACCTATATATTATATTCTATATAGGTGTATAAATATATATATTATTTAATTTTTTTTGTAATTAGGTGGTGTCACATTTTATTATTTTAGAGAAAAGTGGTAATTTTGGTATTTGTTAATGTAAAACATATTATGTGTTTTATATTATATTATAATACGTCATAGGTACCTATATTATAGGTAGGGCAGTTATTGTTTAATTACTTAGTTCAATTTCCAAGTAAAGTAGGTAAGTACTTATTTGATTTGAAGATCGTAAGTACCAAAGTAATTTTAAAAATACCTACCCAGTCAGCTAAACATTAATAATTCTAACAAATGATATAGTTGAAATCATAAACATTTGATGTTTACGTACAAGTACTTGTTTTAATATTTTGGCGTGAATTAAATGCTCCAATTTTTAAATAATATTATAAACATTCCATTTATTTGAGGCTCATGTAATTTATTTTAAGGCTTGCATGTCTGAGGACGAAATAATTTTGTCTAAAGAGTCTACGAATTTGACAGTTGTTGTTGGTGGAGTGGGAGGAGCTACAGACCAATCAAAAGGCAGTATTTGCCTTGCTTTCCTTCGCCTTCTGGGATCAGTTAATATGAGGTTCGGTATAGGGTTAGCTTCGTAAAAGGAACGAATGTTTTGAAACGCGTCAGCAAGTAAGCAATTACGTATTCACTCAGTTAAGTACTTATTAAATATAGTTTAATCAGTGAATTCAAGATGATTACATCAAGCATCTTCAGTAGTTATTTGTTGATAGTAGTGGTTAGATAGTTCTGATAGATGAGAAACGCATGAGACGGCGTCGTTAGCAAATGCAGATATTTGTGTAGAACCCTGCGGACATTTGGCGCATTATAACAGTTGCCAATGGTTTTAGTAATTGACAGGACGTTTTTGGTTGTATTTATGAATCTCCTGTTCTTCTACGTTAATGCATAAAATTCATATTCTCCCATCGCTCAACGTTATAAAAACGTTTAGAGGACATGCACCCTGCCTGAAAATTAAAATTAAGAATTTAGTTAGAACAATAATTTAAAGGTTATTAAATGTTAAATTTTTAATTTGTCTTGAATTATTTTTAAAAAGGTTAAATTAATTGAATATTTAGCAGACTCTAAAAAAATATATAAGTTAATAGAGTCGTTTCTATAGACTTGACCTATTGTATGTTTTAATAGTAATTTAGAAGCTGTAAAACCTTGTAAAACGTAAATAATAAAAGAATTTACTTGCGATCAGACTTTTTGTCAACTAAAGGTTGTTAAATTGTTAACTTACACTTGGAGGAAACGTTTTCGTCTTACGACTTCTTCAGCCTCGTATTTTTGCCACTAGAAATGCTGCAGTTGTGCTTCCTCGGTACCATTTTTTGAAACCGAGAAAGCACAACTACAGCATTCCTAGCGGCAAAAATACGAGGCTGATGAAGTCGTAAGACGAAAACGTTTCCTCCAAGTGTAAGTTGACAATTTAACAACTTTTACTTGACAAGAAGGCTGGTCGCAAGCAATAGCAAAAGTCTAATAAGTAATTAACAACCAGCTCGTCATGAACAGCAACAATATTTCGATAATAAGAGAATATCACGACTTCTTGTAGCACCTGTTAAGTTAGAATTTTTTCTTTTATTTTGGTTTTTAAAAGTACAATAATTACACAAGAATTATTGAAGAAAATTCCTAGTATTTTCACTATTTTTAAAATGAGACAATTTTAGAAAAAATATTGTACTATGTTCGTTATCGATTATTCTAAATTTTGTGCGCTTGTAATTTTGTGTGCTTGTAATTTTGTGCGCTTGTAATTTTGTGTGCTTGTAATTTTGTGTGCTTGTGATTTTGTGCGCTTGTAATTTTGTGCGCTTGTAATTTTGTGCGCTTGTAATTTTGTGTGCTTGTGATTTTGTGCGCTTGTAATTTTGTGCAGTTGTAATTTTGTGCGCTTGTAATTTTGTGTGCTTGTAATTTTGACACTGGAAGATGTTGTAAAGGGCAGACATGAATTGATGACTACACTGGGCAACCAGTATTGGACTGGTTGCAGTGTTACATTTGAAGCTACTAACCCGTCGCTCACTTCTTTTTGAAAATTCCCAATAGGAATGGTCACTTTTCAGACTATCTAGTTAGAGGCCTCCGGGTTTTACGTTGCTGCATCGCAGTTAGAGTTGCTGAGCACCAACATTTGCTTGACTCTAAAAAACCTAACATCAGTTCAGTCATTGACATGTAAATGTATGACAATAGGGCGTTGCTAGCTTCTGCCAAGATTAATGTCCTTTGTCTGCCATTCTAAACCAGTTTGTAATTTCCGCGAACTAGTCTGGGCGTGCCCGTAGCCTATCTGCAAGTTAGAATTAGAAATTTTGTTCCAAAGTTGTGACATTCGCATTCGGTGGTATTCCCCAGGAATAATGTCACTCGGGCAATTGGTTTGTTGTTTTAATTTAGTGTGGTTTCAGAGAAAACAGGACGTTTTACAATCATTGTTTAATATGAAAGTATGATTTTTATGAAGTCTGTGTGGTTTCCTGAGCCAAATAAAACTTTATAAAAATTGTCCTCTTTACCTTTGCGACATTAGTAAAACCCAATAGTAATAGATTTAATTATGATTTGTTTCAATTAAAGACAATAAAACCCAATAATAATAGATTTAATTATGATTTGTTTCAATTAAAGACAATAAAACCCAATAGTAATAGATTTAATTATGATTTGTTTCAATTAAAGACAATAAAACCAAATAGACACGAGAAAATTAATTTATGAATTAATAGTCATTATATTGCGTATAATTCGGTTAACACGTACTGATAATACCTTTGAAGATGATTACCTGGTATCGAAACTATAACATGAGAAATTGATTTATAGTTATTAATTTAATTTCGTTGTAGTTATTGGGTTTTGTTGTGTTTAATTATTTCATATTCTACAGTTACCCAGAGACAATAAGTAATGATTCGTTTTAAAAATAAAAATATTTTAAAGAACATTTTGTAAAATTGTTTTCAAAAATTAGTAAAGTAGTTGAATAAAAGCAGGAAATTATTTACTACGTAACTGGTAATTGGCTGGACCTGTGTTGGATGTGTTTCTAATGTTGTATTAGTCTGTCCGTGAGTCATTATTATAATTATGCAATATTAAACACTCGTTTCAAAACAACACCAACACATAACTGGTGTAATCAGCAACCATGTTTTCCCTATGTTGTCGATAATTCGCTTATCGTTTGACACACGGGAAAGATATTTTTCCGTCGTTAAAGGCGGAAAATATTTGGATTTTAGATATTTGTTATGTAACGGTTGCCATTTTGAAAATATATAGTTAAAGATACATAGATAAAGTTGATGGATAAATAATTATTTCTGTTCAGTGGCTTGTGATTCCGTTTTGAATTTCTATTTTACCCAGTAATACAGATGGAGGTTAAGGTTTTATAGAACATTTTTTGTTATTCTTATATTATTGTTTATACACTGGTACATCATAATAAATCCATAACATATAAATTTTATTGAATGACATAAATCTATTTTGATATATCGAGCAAAATAAAAATTAGTATATACTTTTAAATTTTTTCTGAAGTGATCTATTGATAACACGATGTAATTAGATATATAAGATATTAATATATTTTAATAATAATAATACATATCAACTTATTCTGGCAGCCATCATTATGTTCGATGTTTTAACATTTATAGGACATTCCGGTTCAGAAGCCCCCTAAAGGAAAAAGAACCCACGCACACACACGGGCTGAACCTGCCTACCTGCCGCCATTGGTTTTCCATAAATCACCTACAAGGTCTACAAAACTAAAATTTTTTAAACTGTTACATTTAGGTGATTTTTTCCTATATTCTTTTGGTTTTACATATATCTTGAAAATAGAGGCCAAACACGATAAGGGGAAACGTGACTGAAGGATAGGTTGAACAAGGAAGCAAAGCAGTGATGTTGTGACACTGGGATTAGAGGTACTTGTGACCTGAAGGATAGGTGGAATAAGGAAGCAAAGCAGTGATGTTGTGACACTGGGATTAGAGGTACTTGTGACCTGAAGGATAGGTGGAATAAGGAAGCAAAGCATTGATCCTGTGACACTGGGATTAGGGGTACTTGTGACTGAAGGATAGGTGGAATAAGGAAGCAAAGCATTGATCCTGTGACACTGGGATTAGGGGTACTTGTGACTGAAGGATAGGTGGAATAAGGAAGCAAAGCATTGATCCTGTGACACTGGGATTAGGGGTACTTGTGACAGAAGGATAGGTGGAATAAGGAAGCAAAGCATTGATCCTGTGACACTGGCATTAAAGGTACTTCTGATTGAAGGATAGGTGGAATAAGGAAGCAAAGCATTGATAATGTGACACTGGGATTAGGGGTACTTGTGACTGAAGGATAGGTGGAATAAGGAAGCAAAGCATTGATCCTGTGACACTGGGATTAAAGGTACTTCTGATTGAAGGATAGGTGGAATAAGGAAGCAAAGCATTGATCCTGTGACACTGGGATTAAAGGTACTTCTGATTGAAGGATAGGTGGAATAAGGAAGCAAAGCATTGATCCTGTGACACTGGGATTAGGGGTACTTGTGACTGAAGGATAGGTGGAATAAGGAAGCAAAGCATTGATCCTGTGACACTGGGATTAAGGGTACTTGTGACTGAGGGATAGGTGGAATAAGGAAGCAAAGCATTGATCCTGTGACACTGGGATTAGGGGTACTTGTGACTGAGGGATAGGTGGAATAAGGAAGCAAAGCATTGATCCTGTGACACTGGGATTAAGGGTACTTGTGACTGAGGGATAGGTGGAATAAGGAAGCAAAGCTTTGATCCTGTGACACTGGGATTAGGGGTACTTGTGACTGAAGGATAGGTGGAATAAGGAAGCAAAGCATTGATCCTGTGACACTGGGATTAGGGGTACTTGTGACTGAAGGATAGGTGGAATAAGGAAGCAAAGCATTGATCCTGTGGCACTGGGATTAGGGGTACTTGTGACTGAAGGATAGGTGGAATAAGGAAGCAAAGCATTGATCCTGTGACACTGGGATTAAGGGTACTTGTGACTGAAAGATAGGTGGAATACGGGAAGCAAAGCTTTGATCCTGTGACACTGGGATTAAGGGTACTTGTGACTGAGGGATAGGTGGAATAAGGAAGCAAAGCATTGATCCTGTGACACTGGGATTAGGGGTACTTGTGACTGAGGGATAGGTGGAATAAGGAAGCAAAGCATTGATCCTGTGACACTGGGATTAAGGGTACTTGTGACTGAGGGATAGGTGGAATAAGGAAGCAAAGCATTGATCCTGTGACACTGGGATTAGGGGTACTTGTGACTGAAGGATAGGTGGAATAAGGAAGCAAAGCATTGATCCTGTGACACTGGGATTAGGGGTACTTGTGACTGAGGGATAGGTGGAATAAGGAAGCAAAGCATTGATCCTGTGACACTGGGATTAAGGGTACTTGTGACTGAGGGATAGGTGGAATAAGGAAGCAAAGCATTGATCCTGTGACACTGTTATTAGGGGTACTTGTGACTGAAGGATAGGTGGAATAAGGAAGCAAAGCATTGATCCTGTGACACTGGGATTAGGGGTACTTGTGACTGAAGGATAGGTGGAATAAGGAAGCAAAGCATTGATCCTGTGGCACTGGGATTAGGGGTACTTGTGACTGAAGGATAGGTGGAATAAGGAAGCAAAGCATTGATCCTGTGACACTGGGATTAAGGGTACTTGTGACTGAAAGATAGGTGGAATACGGGAAGCAAAGCTTTGATCCTGTGACACTGGGATTAGGGGTACTTGTGACTGAAGGATAGGTGGAATAAGGAAGCAAAACATTGATCTTGTGACACTGGGATTAGAGGTACTTGTGACTGAAAGATAGGTGGAATGCGGGAAGCAAAGCATTGATCCTGTGACACTGGGATTAGGGGTACTTGTGACTGAAGAATAGGTGGAATAAGGAAGCAAAGCATTGATCCTGTGACACTGGGATTAAAGGTACTTCTGACTGAGGGATAGGTGGAATAAGGAAGCAAAGCATTGATCCTGTGACACTGGGATTAAGGATACTTGTGACTGAGGGATAGGTGGAATAAGGAAGCAAAGCATTGATGTTGTGACACTGGGATTAGAGGTACTTGTGACCTGAAGGATAGGTGGAATAAGGAAGCAAAGCATTGATCCTGTGACACTGGGATTAGGGGTACTTGTGACTGAAGGATAGGTGGAATAAGGAAGCAAAGCATTGATCCTGTGACACTGGGATTAGGGGTACTTGTGACTGAAGGATAGGTGGAATAAGGAAGCAAAGCATTGATCCTGTGACACCGGGATTAGGGGTACTTGTGACTGAAGGATAGGTGGAATAAGGAAGCAAAGCATTGATCCTGTGACACTGGCATTAAAGGTACTTCTGATTGAAGGATAGGTGGAATAAGGAAGCAAAGCATTGATAATGTGACACTGGGATTAGGGGTACTTGTGACTGAAGGATAGGTGGAATAAGGAAGCAAAGCATTGATCCTGTGACACTGGGATTAAAGGTACTTCTGATTGAAGGATAGGTGGAATAAGGAAGCAAAGCATTGATCCTGTGACACTGGGATTAAAGGTAATTCTGATTGAAGGATAGGTGGAATAAGGAAGCAAAGCATTGATCCTGTGACACTGGGATTAGGGGTACTTGTGACTGAAGGATAGGTGGAATAAGGAAGCAAAGCATTGATCCTGTGACACTGGGATTAAGGGTACTTGTGACTGAGGGATAGGTGGAATAAGGAAGCAAAGCATTGATCCTGTGACACTGGGATTAGGGGTACTTGTGACTGAGGGATAGGTGGAATAAGGAAGCAAAGCATTGATCCTGTGACACTGGGATTAAGGGTACTTGTGACTGAGGGATAGGTGGAATAAGGAAGCAAAGCTTTGATCCTGTGACACTGGGATTAGGGGTACTTGTGACTGAAGGATAGGTGGAATAAGGAAGCAAAGCATTGATCCTGTGACACTGGGATTAGGGGTACTTGTGACTGAAGGATAGGTGGAATAAGGAAGCAAAGCATTGATCCTGTGGCACTGGGATTAGGGGTACTTGTGACTGAAGGATAGGTGGAATAAGGAAGCAAAGCATTGATCCTGTGACACTGGGATTAAGGGTACTTGTGACTGAAAGATAGGTGGAATACGGGAAGCAAAGCTTTGATCCTGTGACACTGGGATTAAGGGTACTTGTGACTGAGGGATAGGTGGAATAAGGAAGCAAAGCATTGATCCTGTGACACTGGGATTAGGGGTACTTGTGACTGAAGGATAGGTGGAATAAGGAAGCAAAGCATTGATCCTGTGACACTGGGATTAGGGGTACTTGTGACTGAGGGATAGGTGGAATAAGGAAGCAAAGCATTGATCCTGTGACACTGGGATTAAGGGTACTTGTGACTGAGGGATAGGTGGAATAAGGAAGCAAAACATTGATCTTGTGACACTGGGATTAGAGGTACTTGTGACTGAAAGATAGGTGGAATGCGGGAAGCAAAGCATTGATCCTGTGACACTGGGATTAGGGGTACTTGTGACTGAAGAATAGGTGGAATAAGGAAGCAAAGCATTGATCCTGTGACAGTGGGATTAAAGGTACTTCTGACTGAGGGATAGGTGGAATAAGGAAGCAAAGCATTGATCCTGTGACACTGGGATTAAGGATACTTGTGACTGAGGGATAGGTGGAATAAGGAAGCAAAGCATTGATCCTGTGACACTGGGATTAGGGGTACTTGTGACTGAAGGATAGGTGGAATAAGGAAGCAAAGCATTGATCCTGTGACACTGGGATTAGGGGTACTTGTGACTGAAGGATAGGTGAAATAAGGAAGCAAAGCATTGATCCTGTGGCACTGGGATTAGGGGTACTTGTGACTGAAGGATAGGTGGAATAAGGAAGCAAAGCATTGATCCTGTGACACTGGGATTAAGGGTACTTGTGACTGAAAGATAGGTGGAATACGGGAAGCAAAGCTTTGATCCTGTGACACTGGGATTAGGGGTACTTGTGACTGAAGGATAGGTGGAATAAGGAAGCAAAACATTGATCCTGTGACACTGGGATTAGAGGTACTTGTGACTGAAAGATAGGTGGAATGCGGGAAGCAAAGCATTGATCCTGTGACACTGGGATTAGGGGTACTTGTGACTGAAGAATAGGTGGAATAAGGAAGCAAAGCATTGATCCTGTGACACTGGGATTAAAGGTACTTCTGATTGAAGGATAGGTGGAATAAGGAAGCAAAGCATTGATCCTGTGACACTGGGATTAGGGGTACTTGTGACTGAAGGATAGGTGGAATAAGGAAGCAAAGCATTGATCCTGTGACACTGGGATTAGGGGTACTTGTGACTGAAGGATAGGTGGAATAAGGAAGCAAAGCATTGATCCTGTGACACTGGGATTAGGGGTACTTGTGACTGAAGGATAGGTGGAATAAGGAAGCAAAGCATTGATCCTGTGACACTGGGATTAAAGGTACTTCTGATTGAAGGATAGGTGGAATAAGGAAGCAAAGCATTGATCCTGTGACACTGGGATTAGGGGTACTTGTGACTGAAGGCTAGATGGAATAAGGAAGCAAAGCAGTGATCCTGTGGCACTGGAATTAACGGTACTTGTGATTAAAGGAATTAGGATTCGCGTTATTCAATCCCCCTCCCCTACTTCGTAACGAATATCTCCTGAGCTATTTTGCGATCGTTTTTGTGCACTATTTGATCTTATCCGTGTTTATTGCTATTATAGTTTAAAGATTATTAGCCTGTTATCGTCTACAAAAAATAGGACAGGATTGTTACCATAGGTAGAATGCATCTGAGACATTGAACTCCTAGTAGGGGATTTAAGGAGGTCTTTCTCATAGCGTGTGTAGGGTTGCTTATTTGGAGTAGACCTACTCTCTAAGGAGGTTATGATGGGATGTTTTCCCGTCACACTCAGTCAAGGTAGATAACTTACACAACTGGACTAAGGAAAGTACATTATGATCGCATTGTGATAAAATTGGAAGAAATTATGGCACAGTTTGGGCTGTGTTGCTTACCTGAAGTGGATGAAATAAAAAAGTATCTACTAATATGTCTGTCTTATATTTTATATATTACCGTTCAACTTAAAATGTATTTTACTTTTTTATTTGATGTTCATGTCCTACATAGAAAAGAAATGTAATAAATATTTTTGTCAGCTTCAACGTTCACGTGAGATTTCTTATTCAAATGTTATCGTTCCAATGATGCAGTACACCACTTCAATCCAATATTTTATTTGGCATCCAGCAAACAATCTCTTCTAAAACAGTTGTCTGTAATGTATATCTGACGAAAAGTAATTCACTGTATGGTAGTTATTTTCACCTTCCCTTTTGGACCATTCCGTTTACACAATTTAAAATTCAGTTAAATTCAGTAGTTCGTTTATGTTCGTATTTTTGTTTCTCTCAGTTTTAGCTAAACAATGTACATTTATGGACAATCCTAATACTTTGTTTTTTATTCCAGAGTTTCAGTATTATAATTGCTCACTCAGTTTTAGCTAAACAATGTACATTTATGGACAATCCTAATACTTTGTTTTTTATTCCAGAGTTTCAGTATTATAATTGCTCACTCAGTTTTAGCTAAACAATGTACATTTATGGACAATCCTAATACTCTGTTTTTTATTCCAGAGTTTCAGTATTATAATTGCTCACTCAGTTTTAGCTAAACAATGTACATTTATGGACAATCCTAATACTCTGTTTTTTATTCCAGAGTTTCAGTATTATAATTGCTCACTCAGTTTTAGCTAAACAATGTACATTTATGGACAATCCTAATACTCTGTTTTTTATTCCAGAGTTTCAGTATTATAATTGCTCGCTCAGTTTTAGCTAAACAATGTACATTTATGGACAATCCTAATACTCTGTTTTTTATTCCAGAGTTTCAGTATTATAATTGCTCACTCAGTTTTAGCTAAACAATGTACATTTATGGACAATCCTAATACTCTGTTTTTCTTGTATGCTTATTTTATGTACAATAATTTTATATTTTAGTTGTATAACTGCTTTCCTTCTGTCTTAACATACGGTATTACAGTGGTCTGAGAGCTATAACTGCTTTCCTTCTCTGTCTTAACATACGGTATTACAGTGGTCTGAGAGCTATAACTGCTTTCCTTCTCTGTCTTAACATACGGTATTACAGTGGTCTGAGAGCTATAACTGCTTTCCTTCTCTGTCTTAACATACGGTATTACAGTGGTCTGAGAGCTATAACTGCTTTCCTTCTCTGTCTTAACATACGGTATTACAGTGGTCTGAGAGCTATAACTGCTTTCCTTCTCTGTCTTAACATACGGTATTACAGTGGTCTGAGAGCTATAACTGCTTTCCTTCTGTCTTAACATACGGTATTACAGTGGTCTGAGAGCTATAACTGCTTTCCTTCTCTGTCTTAACATACGGTATTACAGTGGTCTGAGAGCACAAGAACTATCTAATCAGTAATTTTCCGCTTTGTGCATTACATCCTGACTACCCCAGAAGTAATTGCGACACGCTTCCCTTTGAGAGCAACGCATTTCGTGATGGACACGACAGCAATGCGTTCCGTTTAATTATGCATGTTACTGTAAAAAGCGTATTTATACTGTAGTTAGAACGCAGACTACCCGACTCCATCAAGTCGACATGGTTTTAGCTCTGGGAGAGCTGTTCGTAAATTGCATAACCAGCGCCCTGGACAGGACGAAAAACTTTAACAATGTTAAAAGCTTTTAGCAGGTTTTTTACAAACTGGACGTTTTGTAGAGTTGTTTCTAAACATGAGGCAAATTTTATTAAAGAGTTGATATAACGTTGGAGTCCAGCTGAGTGCATTTAAACCTATAATTTATATTCAAAATTAATTAGAATAATTAAAATTTAAAATAATAAAGTGATTGAGTGGGGACAGAATTTAATGGTTGCAATTTAGAGGAAAATTATTGACCCATTTTAATAATAATAAATACGTAGTGGAGTACCAGATCGTATAAGTAGGAGATTTTATAAAATAATAACTTTAAAAAAACTTTTTGTAAATAATTAAAGTTATTTAAATGATGGACAGGATTTAAATGTTTGAAAAATTGAGAAGGCTAATTAGTTAATCTTAATAATAATACAGTAAGCTATTTTATAAGAGAATAACTTGAAACTTGAACATGTTTAATTAATTACAGTAATTTAGATGAAAGGACAGGATTTAAGTGATTGAAAATCCAGGAAGCTAATTAATTTATCTAAATACTAATGATAATAATAATAGTCAAGAGATAATGTAATATAAAAGAACAAATTAAATTACAAAACATACAAATCTGTATTTTTAATTGTAATTTATTTGTAATTACAAATAAAGTAATTTAAAGTGAATAAGACGGAACTGAAATAATTTAATAATTGAGGAAAGTATTAGCAGTTGATGGTAACAATAAGTATAACAATAATACTGAAGCTAGTAATTAAACGATTTAAAGAAACAATAACTTAAAATTGTGCAAATATTAAAAGCAATTTAGAAGAAAGAACAGGTTTTAAGCTATTGAAAAACTGAGGAAGCTAGATAATTTGGCCTAGTAAAAATAATGAGGTAATGACGTACTCGATCGTAAAAAAACAAATTAAATTCAAGGTTATAAAAATAATTAAAGTAATTTAAAGCCAAAAAGACGAAACTGAATTTATTGAATAATTGAGGAAAGCATTAAGTTTATTTTAACAATAGCAAGATTGTGATAATAAAGTTAATAATTGAGGTGGAAAATTTAATAATTTTAAAAAGAAATAACTTAAAACTGACTTTACTTGAGCCAATGCCCGCTCTTGGCCGTTGATCCATTCGCCGTCGAACCTTCCAGTAGCGGCGTGATCTGGACAGCTGGACGTCCAGCTTAGGGCAGGTTAAGACGTGGTCCCCATTCATGACACCATCGAGATGTATCGGACATAACGGTAGAGGTGGGCCTGATAGTCGTGTCCCGTCTGGAGACGAAAGTCAGCCACGGTAGTTGCCCTATCGTGTGTGGGAACCAGAGGACCGCGACTGCTAAATGATGCCGTAAGTGTTGCGTCGATACGTTGTTTGGAAAATGTGAGCCTGGCTTCTGCGTTTGGTTGTTGCATCTGTGCTCCATTTTTTGCTAGGTCGTCTGTTCTTTCGACGTAAAAGTTAAATTATGCAAATATTTAAAGTAATTTAGACGAAAAGAGAGAGTTGAAAGGATTATATAATTGAGGACAGTAATTGAGGCAGCTCAGATAAAGGCGGTAGTACAGGCTAATGCGAAATCCGCATTGCTGATCGTATAATTGAAGACAACTTAGACCTTCTAATTAATAAAGAAGCGTTGGGATTTACGTTTTACTTAAATGAAATGTTTGCCAAAATAAATCAATTTCAGAAGTGACCGAGCTAACATTGATGATCTTATTATAAATTAGGGAATTAAAACTATCGATCGCATAAATAATTAAAAGTAAGCCTTGATTATAATATAATGATGACTCTACTTTGTATATAGAAACAACCTTTTAGGGAAACTGTGGGATATTTGTTTTAATTTAAAAGATATTTTTTTAATTAAAAAAATTAACAAAACCTCTTAACCACAAATATTGAATCCCTTAGGCCTATGTATATTTCGGTTGTAAATCAAATTTGTCATCTTCAGAGAAAATTAATACAAAAATAATTATATATAATGTTTTCTTGTATAATAATTAAAACTAACTGAAGTATTTAAATAAAAGAATTATTTATTATTTTTTTATTTAAAGCTTTTCGTTGGTAAACAGTACCAAGATCATCATCAGGAAATGAATATTCCAATCATTATAATCCATTGTTATAATGATTAATGCATTATTCATTCCTGGTGATATAGATACTGTTTACCAACAAAAAGCTCTGAATAAAAAAAAATAATAAATAAATCTTGTATTAAATACATTAGTTGTTCATAGGCCTTTCTCCCTCTTTCTTTTTCTCTCTCTCTCTTTCTCTCTCACACACAGACTTTTCTCTCTTTCCTTCTCTCTCTCACACACACACACACACACACACACACACACACACACACACACACACACACACACACACACACACACACACACACACACACACACACACACACACACACACACACACACACACACACACACACACACACACACACACACACACACACACACACACACACACACACACACACACACACACACACACACACACACACACACACACACACACACACACACACACACACACAGACAAACACACACACACACACACACACACACTTTTCTCTCCCTCTCTCTCTCTCACACACACACACTTTTCTCTCTCCCTCTCTCTCTCTCTCTCTCTCACACACACACACACTTTTCTCTCTCTGTCTCCCTCCCTCTTTCACACACACACTTCTCTCTCTCTCTCTCACTTTCTCTCTCTCACTCTCTCTCTCTCTCTCTCTCTCTCTCTCTCTCTCTCTCTCTCTCTCTCTCTCTCTCTCTCTCTCTCTCTCTCTCTCTCTCTCTCTCTCTCTCTCTACATATATATATCGTTAACGCTCTCGGCATGCCTCTTACTCAAAATTTAGTTTTTATTTTAAGTAATTTCCTGTGAAGATGATTGCTTATTAGGGTTTAAATAAAGCGTTTCTTTGGTTAATAGGTTTTATTTGTTTATAGTATGCACAATTGCAATTTTATACTAGTGATGAGGATAAACGCGATTTTTTAATAAGAAGAAGTAGGTGGTCACAGAGATCTAAAAGGGGAAAGTTGTTGATCGGATGAAACCGTACGGAATAACTATAAACAAAAAGGTCAGTAAATTAAACTGACGTGAGGCGAATAGAATTTAAAATGGCAAGGGCGGACTAATGGAATTGGCACGAATGGGTTGCCAATATCCGCAAGGATAAGGTCAATTGGTAAGAGTGATTTCCGTGTAACTGCCTCGGACGGATCAATGTCGCCGTCCGCACATACGTAAACAACAGTTATTCATTTACAGTGTTACCAACACACGAGGGTAAACAGTTTACTTAAAACCGAATTAGAATTACTTTAGGGTTAAAACAACGCCGGGAACCCTTTTAGACGCTGTTTACATCTCCATGCTCTGACAGCAAACAATGTCTGAATGATATATTACAGAGTTTAACTGAATTATAAATTTTGTTCTGTTTACCTGAATATCAAATTGGACTTCCAGCGACGAATATATGCGTATTCAGGAACCCTTATGTGGTAATATTCTTACCCAGAAACCTAAATCTGAATTTATATATATATATATATATATATATATATATATATATATATATATATATGAAGTTAATATATCACTATTGTAAGTAATTTTATCCACCATTAAGTGCAATAATTTTACCTTGAGTGATGAGGCACCTTTCGGTCTTTGACCATTGTCGAATCACTGATTGTTCTCTGCTGTGGATGCTACGTCCGTGAAGCCGGTGTTTGTTGAAGTTACGCGCACTATTTCTTGATCTGTGTGTATGAGGTTTCTGTATAGTATGTCTTCTGTATATGTTGTTTTTAAATTCATTAAGTTGTTGTGTAAGTTTTTATAAATGTGGTATTTTTCTAGTGAGTTTAGTTCTATTGGGTTGTTATTTATTTCCAGTATGGTTAGGTTATTTTCGTAATTTGTAATTTCGTGTTTATGGGAAATTAGGTGTGCTGCAACATTTGATACTTTAGAATTTTTATTTTTGAATGCTCTATAATGTTCTTCAATTCTTATTTTAAATGTTCTGGTTGTTTTTCCTATGTAAAAAGCGTTACAGTTGTTGCATGTGATTTTGTAAATTCCTGATAGGTTATGTTTTTCTGAATTTGTTTTGTGGTTTGTGTTATTAAGATATTTTATTATTTTGTTGTTTGGTTTGTATGTTGGAGTGTAGTATTCTTTGTTGTATATATTTGTTATTTTTTCTATTTTGTTATTGGTGTATTTATATTTTAGGTAGATTTTTTTATATTATTTTTGTGTTCAGGTTGTAGTGTTGTGTTGAGGTTAGGTTTTTTGTGAATTTATTGTATATATTTTTTATAATGTGTTTGTTGTATCCATTTTCTATTGCTATTTTTGTAATGTTATCTAATTCTTCATTTAATTTTTGTTTGTTATCTTGTGTGTATTTTATTGCTTTATTTATCATGTTACTGTAAGTGTTGTGTATATATATATATATATATATTAGCCTTTAGACAAAGAAAGGTTTTATTAGGAGAGAGAAGGTTAAATCTGGACAAAAATTAACGTTATGATTGAAAAAAAAAACACATTGTGTTTATGTGATAAATTTTGATTAACAATAATGTAACGCTTATATAGCGACTAATATGAGATAAAAAGACTGAGTGGAATAAATAAAAGAATACAATTTATTATTTTACGCTTTTAGGACTTTTTTGTAGTACTTTTCGTCAGATTTTTCGTAATATAATTGGTTTTCCATTTCTGCTAAACAAACGTAAAGAAAACCTCATATAAGTTAAATATATTCCTACTTTTTACGTATAGGTTAATAAAACAAAAGTAATTATTTCTCTCAGGATGCCTTATTTCAAGTCATTCCTGCAGTCCAGAGCTTACTTGCGTACCATAGCGTAGTAAAATTATATTAGGCAAATTTGATGGTATTTCTAGCGTGCCCTTGAAAGATATTTTTATAAGTTGAAACGTTCGCTTAGGGCATAAAAGCTATGCGCGTAGTAATCGCGTCATATCACGCTACATACTGTTGCGTGTCAAGATATTTTAATGTGAAACTGTAAATAAAGTCAATGACCATTTACCCAGTTGTTCTTCCGCCATAACCTTGGAAGTGATTTATCGATTTCTATAAAAGCTATTAATATAATCTACACGGCCGTAAAGAAATCTGTCTACTAAACCTTATCCACGTACGTTTTATTTTTAATTGAAATTTTTACCGTTCGTTTACAAAACGATAGTAAGTTCCACTTGTTTGACTGCAGATGTGGGTTAATGCATTTGGTGTGGGTTGTATAACCAGAAACAGGGGATTGTGGTTTTGTTAACAAAGACACGCCGATAGACGATTCATCCTGACTCCGATATCAAGAGTAGGCCCACATACACATGATGCCATATTATCTCCTTATATCGCGTACAGTAGGTTTATCTCTGCCTCAATCCTATATATGTGACAGCTCTTTCCCATACTTCATATTCCATATTAGACATATTAGCTGATCGCCTTAATTGTAAAAAAGGTTCAATCTCCGCCGAAAGGGTTTCAAAACACAAAGCACTTTACTCGATTTGAATAGCAACAAGTGTTTTTTGTATGAGAAAAGTAGTTTTTTTTGCGCTCTCTTTCAGTTTGTGACTTGGTGCGCCTACTGTTGGTACATTCGGTGATCACAGTACGTACAGTGCCGATGTAAAGAATATAGCGGAGTAGTTATCTGTATATTTCTACTGTATAATGTTG
Organism: Prosapia bicincta; assembly: GCA_036971475.1. NCBI lineage: Eukaryota > Metazoa > Arthropoda > Insecta > Hemiptera > Cercopidae > Prosapia > Prosapia bicincta. Next base: position 185,042,211 of record JBAIZL010000002.1, read on the forward strand.
TGCAGTATTTATTTGAGGTTAATTTTCCGTAATATTAGGTATAAGATGGGTATATAGTCTTTTAAAGCGATCCCCCAGTATGACCTAGAGCACTACTAGTTACCCTAGAGCACTATTAATGGCATAATATGGCAATCATTTCAACAGTTTAAGGTTGTACAATGGAGGGTTCGACGACAGATAGGGAAAAAGTTCATATACATCGTTGAGAAATATATTTCTAGGTATTGGAAAGTTGACGGAGTGCCAAGGTGCCCTATAATTCGAATATAAAGATTTTCAGTTCGAATCCGGCTGGACCTCACAAATTTTATAATTTAATAATTGCATAAATATTTGAAAAAAATGTATTTTGAACTTGATTGAATGAATAAAAACGTATTTTATTAACGACTGAGAATTTGTACAGGATATATATCAGGAGAGTGTGAGATAATAAAAAAGGAATTTTTAAAAAAAGAGCAATTGATAGGTCTTAGGGAAGAGCACAATGATCCCCTGGTATTGGGAAAATTATGGCCTTGAAACACACTTGATTTTGACGGGTATAAATAAAGATGTCTGCTCTCTGCTTGTAGATAACGATAGGAAATGAGACAGTGACACTTGCGCCCATTTTTGGGTTATAACTGCGTTTGGGAGACCCACATTATTTCCTGTATTAGGTCCGATTATAGCCTTTATAATTCCCTTCACACTTTACCCAGGTTATGACTGACTAACTGATAGAAAACCAGTTTCTCCATAATTTTGAGGGAAACTACTTTCCTATCATTTAGGTGTGTTATAATCAGCTAATAGCTTCGTAATTTTTAATTTGTTTACTTTTTTAAATCATAGTGTATCATGTTAATTTCTTTCTTCGTAACTTAATGTATTAGTTTTTTTTGAAACCGCTTCAATTTTGAAACAACTAATCAATTTCTTGATTCTAGGAATAGGTCTCCGAAGAGGGTTCAGTTTGTTGTTCCATCCTTCAACCGCATTAAGGTGGCGCAAACATCACTGGGTGCAACAGACGCGACACCAACGGTAGATAGGAACAAATCCAGTACCTAAGAACATCAATGATCCTACAAGTATTTCCAGTGTAATCCATCCCTAGCCAAATCTATTTTATCTCAATCATCTATTAGCCCAGAGTGCAAAGACATGTCCTTATATCACCAGTTTCTTCTTACTTCTTGATCGCTTTATTAATTCCCTCGACCAGTTTCATATTTGTGCATTTTCTCCTCCTCCATCCGAGGCTTAATTGTATCTTCTTTAGGCTACATTTTCCGCTTCAATTTTGAAACAACTAATCAATTCCTTGATTCTAGGATTAGGTCTCCGAAGGGGGTTCAGTTTGTTGTTCCATCCTTTGACCGCATTAAGGTGGCGCAAACGTCACTGGGCGCAACAAACGCGACACCAACGGTAGATAGGAACAAATCCAGTACCTAAGAACATCAATGATCCTACAAGTATTTCCAGTGTAATCCATCCCTAGCCAAATCTATTTTATCTCAATCATCTATTAGCCCAGAGTGCAAAGACATGTCCTTATATCACCAGTTTCTTCTTACTTCTTGATCGCTTTATTAATTCCCTCGACCAGTTTCATATTTGTGCATTTTCTCCTCCTCCATCCGAGGCTTAATTGTATCTTCTTTAGGCTACATTTTCCGCTTCAATTTTGAAACAACTAATCAATTCCTTGATTCTAGGATTAGGTCTCCGAAGGGGGTTCAGTTTGTTGTTCCATCCTTTGACCGCATTAAGGTGGCGCAAACGTCACTGGGCGCAACAAACGCGACACCAACGGTAGATAGGAACAAATCCAGTACCTAAGAACATCAATGATCCTACAAGTATTTCCTGTGTAATCCATCCCTAGCCAAATCTATTTTATCTCAATCATCTATTAGCGCAGAGTGCAAAGACACGTCCTTATATCACCAGCTTCTTCTTACTTCTTGATCGTTTATTAATTCCCTCGACCAGTTTCATATTTTTGCATTTTCTCCTCCTCCATCCGAGGCTTAATTGTATCTTCTTTAGGCTACATTTTCCGCTTCAGTTTTGAAACAACTAATCAATTCCTTGATTCTAGGATTAGGTCTCCGAAGGGGGTTCAGTTTGTTGTTCCATCCTTTGACCGCATTAAGGTGGCGCAAACGTCACTGGGCGCAACAAACGCGACACCAACGGTAGATAGGAACAAATCCAGTACCTAAGAACATCAATGATCCTACAAGTATTTCCTGTGTAATCCATCCCTAGCCAAATCTATTTTATCTCAATCATCTCTCTTGCCTATCTGTCGAAGAAACAAAACAAGACTTTATATTTTGTTTAATATATATATATATATATATATATATATATATATATATATATATATATATATATATATATTTTCATCCTGTATGCAGAAATTATTTACGTCGCTCCGGAGTCTAGAATACAGTCACTAGTATAACTTCACACGCCATATGAAGTTTTCAGAAAAGGAAATTAACCTATCTAATTTAATACAGTAGTTATTGCAGTACACGACTGAATTACCTTACCTTCCAGCTCACTTGACAATGTGTCAATTCCCTTTTCATATGAGCACGTCTAAATTTGCATCCACATACTTGTATAATTACATTTCCAGTGAACAGGTTCTATTAGTGCAGGTTATTGATACCACAATAACTGGGTTGTCTGATAATAAGTTTAAAACTATTAGAAGTGTCACCTTTTCAATGACGTATTAGAGGATTTTTTTAAACATGGAGAATTTTCGGTAACTCTGCTGTAGGCCTATGTATAAATATCCTGATGGCAAAAAACACTGCTAAATATCAGGGATGTGGATTGAGTTGTAAGTCTTTTAAACGCGTGGACAGTAGTCCGTCGGAATGATATCTTTAACCTCTTGCTAATCCACCGTCATTCAGTCAGTGTTTAGACCGGCAGACAAAAAAATATTAATTCTGGCAGTTTTTTTTTTTTTTTTTTGTAGAAGTATTCTAACCGAAAATAATATTGTTTTGTGTTGGCAAAGCTGCTTCACGGAAATTTGGGGATCTCCCGTTTTAACAATTCTAACCAATCCTTATTCTAGTTAACTTAATTTAAGCTTCATCACGGAAGAGTGAAAATCTCCCGTTTTGACGATCATAATCTAACCTTATTTTCTGTTGCCTTACTTCATGTGAGTTGCATCACGGAAGGTTGGAAATCTCCTGTTATAACAATTCTACCATATCCTTTTTCTAGTAAACTTAATTGATGCAAGCTTCAGCACGGAAGGTTGGAAATCTCCCGTTCTGACGATCCAAATCTAACCTTTTTTGCTGTTGTTACTGCTTCATGTAAGCTTGATCACGGAAGGTTAGAAATCTCCCGTTATGACGAACCTAACCTAACCTTTTTTGCTGTTGTTGCTGCTTCATGTAAGCTGCATCACGGAAGGTTGGAAATCTCCCGTTCTGACGATCCAAATCTAACCTTTTTTGCTGTTGTTGCTGCTTCATGTAAGCTTCATCACGGAAGGTTAGAAATCTCCCGTTATGACGAACCTAACCTAACCTTTTTTGCTGTTGTTGCTGCTTCATGTAAGCTGCATCACGGAAGGTTGGAAATCTCCCGTTCTGACGATCCAAATCTAACCTTTTTTTTGCTGTTGTCGCTGTGCTTCATGTAAGCTGCATCACGGAAGGTTGGAAATCTCTCGTTCTGACGATCCAAATCTAACCTTTTTTGCTGTTGTTGCTGCTTCATGTAAGCTGCATCACGGAAGGTTGGAAATCTCCCGTTATGACGATCCAAATCTAACCTTTTTTGCTGTTGTTGCTGCTTCATGTAAGTTGCATCACGGAAGGTTAGAAATCTCCCGTTATGACGATCCAAATCTAACCTTTTTTGCTGTTGCTGCTGCTTCATGTAAGCTGCATCACGGAAGGTTGGAAATCTCCCGTTCTGACGATCCAAATCTAACCTTTTTTGCTGTGATTGCTGCTTCATGTAAGCTGCATCACGGAAGGTTGGAAATCTCCCGTTATGACGATCCAAATCTAACCTTTTTTGCTGTTGTTGCTGCTTCATGTAAGCTGCATCACGGAAGGTTAGAAATCTCCCGTTATGACGATCCAAAACTAACCTTTTTTGCTGTTGCTGCTGCTTCATGTAAGCTGCATCACGGAAGGTTGGAAATCTCCCGTTCTGACGATCCAAATCTAACCTTTTTTGCTATTGTTGCTGCTTCATGTAATCTGCATCACGGAAGGTTGGAAATCTCCCGTTCTGACGATCCAAGTCTAACCTTTTTTGCTGTTGTTGCTGCTTCAATGAAGCTGCATCACGGAAGGTTGGAAATCTCCCGTTCTGACGATCCAAATCTAACCTTTTTTGCTGTTGTTGCTGCTTCATGTAAGCTGCATCACGGAAGGTTGGAAATCTCTCGTTCTGACGATCCAAATCTAAGCTTTTTTGCTGTTGTTGCTGCTTCATGTAAGCTGCATCACGGAAGGTTGGAAATCTCTCGTTAAAACCCTTCTAACTTAACCTAACCTTTTTTGCTGTCGCTGTGCTTCATGTAAGCTGCATCACGGAAGGTTGGAAATCTCTCGTTCTGACGATCCAAATCTAAGCTTTTTTGCTGTTGTTGCTGCTTCATGTAAGCTGCATCACGGAAGGTTGGAAATCTCTCGTTCTGACGATCCAAATCTAAGCTTTTTTGCTGTTGTTGCTGCTTCATGTAAGCTGCATCACGGAAGGTTGGAAATCTCCCGTTATGACGATCCAAATCTAACCTTTTTTGCTGTTGTTGCTGCTTCATGTAAGCTGCATCACGGAAGGTTGGAAATCTCTCGTTCTGACGATCCAAATCTAAGCTTTTTTGCTGTTGTTGCTGCTTCATGTAAGCTGCATCACGGAAGGTTGGAAATCTCTCGTTAAAACCCTTCTAACTTAACCTAACCTTTTTTGCTGTCGCTGTGCTTCATGTAAGCTGCATCACGGATCATATCTTTCGTTATAACAATTCTAACCTAACATTTTGAATTTCGCTGTGATTCATATACGTGAATTGAAACATGAATTGCATTACCGAATTCATTAGCATAAAAGTAGGTATGTTTGTACTAAATCGAAAGTTGGTTTTCTGTTTTTAAAACATAACAAGTGCGAAACTGACAAAACAAAATAAAGTGAAAATAACCAAATATAGAGTATTGCTTCTTAACTAAACACGGTTTCTTAAATCCTGATTTTTGTTTTGAAAATCTTTTACCCTATTTCCTTAAATATAGAAAACAAAAAAGTCCCCCGTTGCAGGTATTAATTTTTCAATTTCGCTATTTTTGTCGACTACTTTAAAGATTTTTTTCTAACTGTCTTATAAATATTTGTAATAGAAGGCATTGTTTGATTTTTCTCTTTTTGATTGAGGTTTTCAAATTATATATTTGAAAGTGTTGTTATGAAGTAAGTAGAGGAGAACAGGATTCGCTTAGCCATTGGCTGAGTCGAAATATGCACAGTAAACATTCACTTTGATAGTTGAAACATTTAACACTCCAAACACAATGGGACTGTGAAAGTACACTTGCAACTCGGCTAAGCTTAATGTGTTTGGCCGGTGGAAATGGTTCGGTACAAATACCTCACTGCTGTAAACATAAAAACCTCTACCGATAGTAGAAAGTAGTAGTTCGTTGCCACAAGCACTGTAACAAAGTAGAATGCCAGTTGGTCGGCTTTTTAATTCTTTATTAACCGCCTAAAAACTTATGTTTGTATTGACATTTGTCTGAAATTAAAAGGACTGTTATAAATCTAAAACCAAAGTTTCAACATCTGATCGCCTGCATAATTTTGCTAGCATGTTCGCTCAGGATTTTACGACGTTCTAATCTCTCCTTTGTAAAGGATAATAATCATGCTGCTTAATCACCATAATATTATAAGATTAATAAATTTAACTAAATGTCAAAGCAATATTTGCAGAGTAAAATGTGGATAGGAATGAAATAATTAGAAATGAGAAGCATTTCTTTACAGTAAAAATGTTATCAAAACCCCCAATAACACCAAAATAATAAAAAATTGCAAGCTACCTAAGATTGATCCCTCATGTAGATTTCAATGACCATCATCATCATCATCAGAGGTTCCTATTACAAAATTACAATCTAGAATACAATAATTTACAAACTAGACTGTAGTATATCCTACCACTGTGCACTAGTTATTGTATAAAGCATCTCTTTCTTTAATATATTCTTTGTATTTTAATTGTTAAATAATTTTTTACAGTAAAGTCGTCGATGCCGGATCTGTAACAATACCCGAGGCAGTGTATAGTATTTCCAGGTGTTGAATGTGATGCAAATTGTTTTGGGAAAAAAACAAATGAATTGTATGTTTAGTGTTTCGGTGATTATTTATGTCGCTCTTTAATCGTAGACTTGTTTGACGATGGTCGGATGATAGTTGAATATAAGATTTGGGAATTCCCTTTAGGATGTAACGATCTCAAGGAGCAAGGATAAGCGTAGGCCTAAGTCGAGTTACACGCGGGTAGACGTTACAATATTTTCTACACAATTTTTTTCCCCTTAAATTTTCAATTTCATGGGGTTTCTGAGCCGGACTTACTCTTTTTGTTCCTTGAGTGATACCCTTCTGCCTATATCGGATAGATGCCCTATGGAACGCCTTTCAGCTTGTGGTCGTCTTCAACCCCACTGTCGGGCACCATTGAGTAAACCTATATTTGTACTGAAGTAGATTTTGGCTCATTACAAGCAGTAGAAAGAGATTTTTTGTCAGCGCTCCAGGCGAGAAAGTTGGCGCTCTTTTAGCACGACCTTAAAGGTCGGACGCGAGCGGGTATAACAGGATAAGCAACGGAACCTGTTTCCAGGCGGGTTTGGTTGCATTTCGAATTTAGAAAACCGTTTTCTTTCCCTTTCTCCAAGCGTAGGCGAAAGTGCACTTGATTGGAGTTATATTTTTGTTACGTTTGTGGAATCCCATATTTCCACTCTTTTTCATTTTGTTTGAAATAATTGACCTTTGTTTTTTTTTACTGACGTGGAATTTATAATGCATTTTGATTAAACACAGAGCAATGTTCAAGGACTAGTATCAAATCCACTTAATAGGATCCTTTCCCTCTATGACTGTTAAGGCGGGTTCACGTTTTTAATCCTGTATATCACCTTATCCCTCTTACAATCCTATACGGTATTTTAGAAATACGTCGTAAAAACGTAAAATGCTTTTAAGTAATAAATTTAGGATACATAATGAAGCACGTAATAGAATCTCTATCCTATCTATTTACCAAGTAGACACCTTTCTTCATCACGATTTTAGAGCAAGTCTGCTTTATGTTGGCGATCTTAAGTACTCGTCGCTCTTATTTCCTCTTACGTCTAGTACCAGGGGTCATTATGCCATTTGAAGAAAATAAAAGAGGTTGAAGCAGAAGCGTGTAGCAAGGGAGCACCTAGCTGTTCGGATTTCATCTCCCTTACCAAAGAACGCATCTTTAGCCATAAAGTTTGGGAATTGACAGTGCAGTAAATGAAACCTCTGCCCCCCCCCCCCGAATCCATCCTCAAACTCGTGAATCCCGTCCGCTCGATAGCGTCAGGTCTTACAGTAGACGGTGGGTTTGGTGCCACGACTCGTGGACCAGTATGTAAGAGTCTTTCGGCCTGTCTGTAAGGTCTTGACTGGTCTTTGATCACCTGGTCACCGACCCGCCACTAGGACGAGACGAACTCCAGCAGTGACAGCTGTCCGGCCGCTCTTCCAGAACTACTCGGGACAAGTAGAACCTTCCAAACGGCCGTGTTTCAGTACCTCAATACCCCGTCTGATTAGTTCGGTCCAGGTAGTGCAATCCGACCTTTATACACTTTCGGTTGGCCTTACCTAAGTGTCGGACCCACAGACTAGGGATTAGGGACCTAGGAAGGCATAACCCACCTCGTTAGACCTTGAAAGCACATGTAGAGGCAGTGGGTAAAGGTTACATTTTATAAGCTGGCATTGGGGGGGGGGACTGCGGTCCTTGGCGAGGCAGAGGACATGGGTGGATGTGCTCGCTGGTCATTTTAAAAAACATCGACTCTTAGTCCTCCGCTGACTCATTGAGTTGACTCATTATTTTGTTACTTAATAATACTTTTTGATGTATAGTATAAATAATAACAAATTTAAATAGGAGGTTCATAGAAGCGTGGTATTAGGATTGTCTAAGGGTTGGAACGATATGTCGCGATTTATGGCTGCCATGAGGCATAACGACAGTGCCTAATGTTTTCTAAACGGCGAATACACAATTTTTACCGAAGATCCAAGTGCTAGCTTATAAAATATGACCTATAGCCACCTCTATTTGTCTCCAAACGATGTATTTCACCTACGCAACCCTATATATGTGATGTAATCCCAACTATATAATCTACCTGGGGTTTAATCTTACCTCAATCCTACCTATATTCACAACCTTTTCCCATCCTTTGCAGCCAATGTGATAGTTTGATCACCTTAAACTACGAAGAAATCTATATAGATTACATCATCTGTGTTTGTATCTCTGTCACATTCACAGCATTAGATTTGAAGACAGGTTACATGAATTTAAGTGCGTGCATGTTTAAAGGAGCACGCATGTGCCACGTGTGAAACCAGTAGGATAAATATGTACTTTTGTCCACTTCATTAGAAGCAAGTAATATATAAAAAAAACTGTTTGAAGTCAATTCTTACTGGGGTCGACAAAGAAAAATTTATTTTAGCTACTTTTTATTTTGTAATAACAATTAATATTAAGTGGTAAAATAGAAAGGGAATTTCCCTGCAATTTTCCTTTTTCCTTTCTATACAGTATAAGATGCTCGACTTTTTTTTTGTTACTATTTATTCGTTTTTTGTCTTCAATTTATGATGGTGGTCTATAATTTCTCAATCTATCCATCTCTTGTAATGCTCTATTATTGCTAAAAACCTTTCTCTTCTTTTTCTTACTCCAGTCTTACTCTAGTCACATAACTGGACAGTGATTTATATATTTTGAAAATGCTAATAATGTAAATTAGCGAAAAGCTTCAATGAACAATAAAATGAAGTAATATTCGTATATTCTTGTTTATGAAAATTATTTTATTTCACCATATATATATATATATATATATATATATATATATATATATATATATATTTGAACTTGATTCGATGAATAAAAACACATTTTTATAACAATTAAAAGTTTGTACAAGATATTTATATATGAGGAGAATGTGAGCTAATAGAAGGAATTGAAAAAAATGTTCTTGCTCGACGTTGTTAATATACTGTAGTTAGTATTCTTTGAAGTAGGCATTGTTGTACGGCGTTTTTCTAAGACACGATGCTTCAGAATGCTTCAGACAGCCCACTTATACAATACAGGGCTCAATTAGTTGTCAATAGATTGTAATTGTAAGTTGTGTAGGAGGATTTTGATCTAAGTAGTCACAAAGAATGATGGCATTAGTTGACGCTGAGTTAAGATGGACCGATACAGTTGTCCTGAGCTGTGTGTCCGTGGTTAATATCCGGATCTTTGGACCAAACATTATAAGAGAATATAGGAACTAACTGCCCATTGTAGCCGGTTTTGTTTGATTTCTTTGTAGCCTTAGTGAAGCAAGTGTTTGCATTTGTTTATCTGTCAGTCTCACTGTGTTTACGTCAAATGTGACACATTTCAGTTGTGCCGCCTACAAACCTTTATTGATTCTGGGCTTGGTCTTATTAAAAGGTAGAAAACCGAGGCGTAAACACGTAGGGTCGGAACTGTTGGGGTGTAGCGTAACAATCCGGGCGATGTATATCGGGGTTGGATATTACAAACATTTACTTTATTCCTCCGTAACGCTTGAGTGACGTCATTGTAGTCACCTGTTAGTTAATGAGTCAAAGTTAATTTTAACTTCGATTTAAACAAAAATTAAATTGATATACGCTTACAATTAGGATAAATGGCGCGTGGAATGAGGTTTTGTTCGAAAAGAGATTATTTGAAGCAAGACATTTTGGAAATAACACGTGAATACTACTTTTGGTGCGCCTGAAGAGAAATCATTGTTAAAAAAATTGACGTCACGCTTAAAATTGCCATGTTCTAATACATATATCTATATAGTTAATTGTAGGCCCTATATACATGACGTGTACAAGTATTTTAGCTTAAATTAAGTGCAAAATACTTAATTTAAAATAAGTCATGTTTATTATAAATAAGTTACGTTACTTTATTTTTTGTGCATTATTAAATTAAAACGCTATTATTCAACTTTTTATCAGTTAATAAATATATTAATTTATATTTCAATAAATCTTGCTACGATTAATTCAATGTAGTGATAAGGATATACAATATCAAGAGCATAGTGGCACAATATATTGCAATACAAATATTGGAAAGAATCCCAATACCACAACAATAATAAAAAATGATTGATAAAACAAGTTACTTAAGATTAAACTATTATGTACATTTCGATGATCATGTCATAATTAAAGGGTCTCATTACAAAATTACAATCTAGAAAACAATAAGTCACAAACCTTCTAGTTTGTGTCAGTCTAGTTTGTAACTTATTGTTTTCTAGATTGTAATTTTGTAATAAGACCTTCTGATGTCATCGAAATGTACATAAGGGTTTAATCTTACGTAGCTTGTATTACCAGTTATTTTTACTGTATTGGGGTTGTTTTTTAATATTTTTATATTAATAATGAGTTTTATATATTTTTTTATTCATTGTTCAGTCTTTTATTTGACGATTTTATCCTCCTTATCGATCCGAAGATGCAGACTGTACTGCATTGTTGAGACCAGTGCGGACTAAGCATTCAGCAATGGAAGTTATCCGTAATGCGTCGCCGTAGAAATATGTTGAAGCATAAGATAAGGAAGCAGAAATGTGTACTTCTTTACTTCTCATTACGGTATACGAAAAATACAAAATAATTTAAAGGGTTAAACTAGAGTCTTAAAGGGATAAAATTTGATGGTTTTCCAATTGAAATTCGTAACAAGAACATGATAAGACTTTGCTAAATATAAACGTTTTGAAGTTGTAGATATGTTTGTGTTGGTTATCGAAAATTTCTTTAAATGTAGATAGTTACAAAAACAGTACTGAAATAAATGCTTTGCTACAGACACGATAACTTTCTTTTGGCTTGGTTAAGCATTTTTTGTTGCCTGTTGTAAAACTTTTGTAACAAGAGAAGGTAATATATTCAAATGAAATGGGCAACCCAGTATAACAACTCGAATTATATCTAATTTTAAATATAGATTATTTTTAAGCTCCCATTTAACACGCTGAAGTGTCTTGCAAACACATTACTGAATACTAGTTTTAGGCATTACATTTTTGGCAAACATTTTACACTTATCTTGCTTTTTGACTTTTCGGAACGGTATCGTCAACTCACCACCTGTTTGGTCTAATTTTGTGAATAATTACAGCGTACGATAAAACAGAAACAATGTAGGATAGGACGTTCTCTAGTTGCATTCCTACTTAGAGCGGTCTGCCTTGACACAGACAGTCGGCTGTGACGTCATTCGACATACGCTCTAGTGAAGCAATTTATGACTGAATTAGTAATGGTAGTGCAACAATGAAACAGATTTACGCAGTGCCAAGTCATGTATGTAATCATCTTTGTTGGATGTAAGATGTAACTAATTCCCTCTGTAGGCTCTTGTTCTGTCTTGCGACCTTTGTAGGACGCCTTGCTCGCTTTGCATCACTCGTATTAGGGCTTGTGCTACGTCGAGTGGCGTTTTGTGACTGACCCCTTCTTTAGGCCCGCCTGAGACTTTTTAGGAAAGAGATAAAGCTTTCACTTCGATCGTGATAATAGTTCCATCAGATTTGCGAAGACTTCGGATTGCGCCGAAGGTAACCGAAAACTAAACACGGTTCTTGAAATGGAGACGATTAATGCTAACGTGTGTTTTCGTGTTTACTTACAGGTTATATTTTATTAAATTTCAAACACAATTTCCATATATTCAAAAATACCGTATACGTAATTAGGTTATAACATACCGGTATGATTTGGTTCAGCAGGCGTTTTTATTAATCATGGTCTATGTTACTTTTCGTATTGTACATACAATTGTTTTTATACAGCACCATTCATCAGTTAATACTGTATAATATTAATGTGTGATTCACTAAATCTCATTATAATAAATTTAATATAACTTATATAAAATTATACATTTATATTTCAATTTTTCTACAGACGCATCTGATACGATTAAGAACCAAGACATGTTAAACAGTAAAAGGTTTTTTTTTTAATCTATGAATATTTGAAGTTGAACTTTTTAGGTTCAAACCTATATTGATTAGGAGGTTTACGTTTGCACTTCTTTGGGCCAGTCCCACATATTTCCTTTACTAACAAATTATTATTTTCTTCTTCAGCTTCTCCAGTCAATTCTTGAAAAAAACGTTTCTATCGATCTTTCAATTTCTTCCCTTTATTTCGTTATTATTTCTCTTCATGTTTTGTAGTTGACTTTCCTTTTTTTATGTTTTTTTTTCATTCTCGTTAACTTTCACTTCTTTTTTTATTTTTTCATTGGAATTTTTTCGTGTGTTTTGCATTAATCTCTAAAAGAGGATTTTTTCCGCTAAGTTTTAATTACGTACACCAGCGTTGTACGCAAGTAGAATCAGAGGTCATAAACCATCAGAGTTTGAAAGTAATATAAAAGGTAGATCTGAGATACGGGTGAGTCCAAACCAGTTGTCATTGGAAGGTGGGATATTAATGATGAAAGACCTGTGATTATGGAATCGTTTTCCATGCAGATGATGGATGACGTCATTGTTGAAAAGAATTGATGTATGTTGTGTTCGACCTACAAGCATACGTTTCATGTTTACCTTTGATTGCCCGGCCTTGGAGAGAATTAAGATCTTGAAGTCTTTAGGGACAGAGATCTCTCGAGACCAGCTGGACCTGTTTATGATCCAGGACTTGCAGAGAGGGCGGAAGATAACGCGGGATGCATAGTTGCTCTAGATAAGCACATGATAGTGACGGTTCTTGGAGTCAGTTGCCTTCAAGGAATCTGCTTTTCGGCATTATCTTGTAGTTTATTTTCTATTCTCTTGCTATATATCATTGGGGCATTTTCGTAGTTTCGTGAAATCTTGCGTACATTCGTACTATTGTAACGTTTGAGGGTATTTGTTAATAAATCCTTACGTATTTTCAACTGTACAAGGTAAGTGATCAAGAAAGTGGAACACTTGATTACTAAACGCAAGTTCCGTGATTCGATATCCGATGTAGCCAAAGAATTTGGATTTGTTTTTCCAACCCCCAAGTAGCTTATTGTGTAGACATGTTTACTCATAGTTAAACTTAAAGTAATTAGGTCTTAAAGTTCTTGGTCATATTACGTCTTTAAATACTTTGACCCAAGTAAAGGCAGCTCTACTCTGTCACTTGCAACCCACATCGAAGATATTTTTTCCTGGCGTAAAATCAATTTAGATCATCATCGTCAATCTAAAAAAATCGTGTTGAAAACTAAAATGAGTGTGAACGAAATTCACGAAAATAAATAACAAAGATACATTGGTACAAATAACAACAAAAAATATCCAGAAAAAATGTAACAATGAAGATATAACAATATAATAAAAACACAATAATAATAAACAACATAACACACAATATAATCTAGCACACATGAAGTTACAAACTAGAATAATCTAAAACATCATTCTAGTTTGTAACTTCTTGTGTGCTAGATTGTATTTTGTATTAAGACCCTCTGATGATGATGACATGGTCATCGAAATGTACATACGTGTTTAATCTTAAGTAACTTGTTTTATTGTTATTTTTGATTATTTTTTATGGTATTGGGGTTCTTTCCAATATTTTCATTGTAATATATTGTACCACTGTGCTCTTGATATTGTGTATAAACTGGCGTTTAGTTTAGGTGAGAATCTCAGTCTTTATTTTGCTATTTTTCCATGGTATTTGACAAATTCCTCGATTCCATTCAAGACAAAATACACAGCTATTACATTTTTTTTATATTTCACTTTCTTCAAAGCAATAAACACTCTTCGAAGTTCTCAGTCCGACACTTCCTGAGAATGGGACCAACTTTCGAGCATTTCATTGAACGTCCAAGATATAATCTTACCACTCTTTCTGCATCATACTTGTTCACCCTTAATAATGTCTGGTCAACTGAGTTTTACTAATTGTCTTCCCTATAAATATGTTTAAATTCATAAAGCTAAGTATTAGATAACGTTTAAGTAGTGTAAAAAAACCTATGCAACGTACTTGGAATGAAATGTTCCTGGACTGCGCAGATGTGATGTAAATTAAACAGTTAATATTAGTAGGCTATATTGGCGAAACGTCTTAGGGAGTACAATGAAGCGTAGGTACAGACAGTGGGAGAGAAATTAAAACAATAATTTTGTATAGGCCTACAGTATTATATTTATATATACACAAAACAAAAGCTGTATTTTTTAGAGAAAATTTAGTAATTTATAAATTACCAAATAGGAGGCAAATTATTATTTTTTCGTTGAGGGAAAACTGGAAAAGTTTAAAATTGAATTTCAAGGTATTTTTGTTCATAGTGATTTTATGAAGGTAAATACTATATTTCATCCCTAAATACATATTAAATGAAAATCTTTTGACCAGAATTAATTACAGTCCATAACTTTTGAAGTCAGTTTTCTCAGAATCTTTGTTGGCCTTGATCCGCTTTCCCCCTGAACTAGTCATACAAATGTCAGTAGTAAATCATCAAAATGTCTTCAACGTAATTTCGTTAAAAACTTCAACAGCAGTTTTCGTTCAAAATCAAGATCACATTAAACAGTATTTAAATTCAGAAAGTTTTCAACAGTCACGTAAAATGCGTCGTCCTTCGAAAGCCAGCATTTCTTGCGCAAGAACGTTGCCGGGTGCATAAATATTTAAATGAAGCATTTGTACAAACGCTAAACATAACTGCCAAGATTAAGTCGCAGTGTACGGCAATAAGCCTCGTACGGTTAAACTGATTACTGGGTTCTCACAGATGTTTTCTCAGCGGTAGGTTGTATTGTGTTCGTTCACTTCCAGTACGCGGAATAGACAGTGATCTAGCTTTAATTGCTGCAGTCTGGATGAGAAGATATTGGCTCGAAAGTAAACCCGAGGTTAAATATAATTACTCTAAATATTTATCAAAATCATGCTTCTTAAGCGTTAGAATATTTTTGACGATCCCGTTTTGTTGTAGCCTTATATCTGATAATTTATTTGCTGTAATTCTTATATAGAATAATTTACTAGTAAAGTAATTGCAGATACATAATTTGTTTGATTTAAAAGTTAAGGATGAAAAATGTAATATATTTGAAAAATTTATATTTATTTTGAAGGGGTATATAATTAAAATAATGTAATAATTTTATTTCTGTATGTAGGTATTTTAAACATATTTCGTAAACAAACCTGTAACAATCTTCTGCAGACTCAGACAAAACAGCGTTGTGTAGGATATTTATCATCATAGTGATAACATTAGAACAAGGAATTAGTTATAACAGTGTGCTAAAATAAAGCAAGAAAAAGTGGTATAAGAAATGAATAAAGTTGTAAGACGTGAATTGTCTGCAGTCTCTGTGTAGCCACGTCAGTTGATATAGGAGGTAATTGCCCACATTAGTTGATGTAGTATGTAAATCTGTATATCCATGTGAGTTAATAACCCCGGTCTATCTACGTAAGTTGATGTAGGAGGTAACTGTCCACGTGAGTTGATTTAGAATGTAATCCCGTATATCAATGTGAGTTAAAAACCCTGACTATCTACATGAGTTGATGTGGGATATAACTGTACACGTGTACTGATGTGTAGTATGTAATCCCGTATATCCATGTGAGTTAATAACCCCGGTCTAAATACGTAAGTTGATATAGGAGGTAACTGTCCACGTGAGTTGATTTAGAATCTAATCCCGTATATCCATGTGAGTTAATAATCCCGGTCTATCTACGTGAGTTGATATAGGAGGTAACTGTCCACGTGAGTTGATTTAGAATGTAATCCCGTATATCAATGTGAGTTAAAAACCCTGACTATCTACATAGTTGATGTGGGATATAACTGTACACGTGTACTGATGTGTAGTATGTAATCCCGTATATCCATGTGAGTTAATAACCCCGGTCTAAATACGTAAGTTGATATAGGAGGTAACTGTCCACGTGAGTTGATTTAGAATGTAATCCCGTATATCAATGTGAGTTAAAAACCCTGACTATCTACATAGTTGATGTGGGATATAATTGTACACGTGTACTGATGTGTAGTATGTAATCCCGTATATCCATGTGAGTTAATAACCCCGGTCTATCTACGTAAGTTGATGTAGGAGGTAACTGTCCACGTGAGTTGATTTAGAATGTAATCCCGTATATCAATGTGAGTTAAAAACCCTGACTATCTACATGAGTTGATGTGGGATATAACTGTACACGTGTAGTATGTAATCCCGTATATCCGTGTGAGTTAATAACCCCAGTCTATCTACGTGAGTTGATGTAGGAGGTAACTGTCCACGTGAGTTGATTTAGAATGTAATCCCGTATATCAATGTGAGTTAAAAACCCTGACTATCTACATGAGTTGATGTGGGATATAACTGTACACGTTAGTTTACAAAAACTATATATTAGTTTTGTTTACCCCAGACGAGCTTAAAAAGGGGATGGAACTGCAAATCTTCGAGTGGTAACTGCGTTGTTTTGAGGTATTACCGACTGTGTAGTTTTATTCCTGTAAATAAAATAATACAGGGTAGTATCTATTGTATATTATATAGGGTTAAGAAAGTATTTATTTAAGTTAACTCCCATTTTCCTGTTTCCGTAACTTGTATCAATTCAACAACTTCTCGACACTCATTTCAGTTGTACAATGACAGTATAAATTAAGTGTTAACAATGCCCGAGGAGGCGCTGTATAAAGCGACTTTAGTGAAGACAAAGACTCATGGCTGGTTCGGCGGGCACCACTCAAAGCCCGTCAGCAGCGGCTCTGGATGGTTCTCCTCACTCAAGCGACCTCTCAGAAGGAAGTCCACACAGCTGACTGAGCCGCCTCCAAGGCTCTCCAAGTCCGCCTGGGATATCGCCAACACGGTAATAAAACAACATAGTGTAACATGTCATGTAATTCAAACATTTTGTACTTTTAATCCTCATGAATTTTAGATTTAGGATCACGTTTCAACGTAAAGTCATCCTTCAACCATTGGTAGCGATACTAATTGCTATTTGCTACTTTTGATTTCTTGTGTTTAGTTAAGATTTTTCGAACCCATTTCAATTTTTACTGTCCAATCATAATCTTATGGTCAGTCCCTGGTGGCTTTGCCTCTGGTAGAAGAGGTGAAATAATATGACGTTACCAGCTAGTCAGTAGCTTTTGTCACAGGTAACGCTTGACTCTATAGCAAACGACGGAATAATAGCGAGAGCTGAGTAGTAACGGATACCTTATTATGTCCATGTCACAACACCAGGGGCAATGTTATCAGTACCAGACTATATAGCTGCAGATCCCTTAATTTTTCACAAAAACCAGGTCCAATTGTTAACTTTAGTTTCTATATAATTATTCATTTATCAGGATATACTATCGTGATCTATGTACGATGGAAGTATTGAAAAATGTTGTTAAATGTAATGATAAGATAACCTAAAAACCCTCTATTAAAGGATTAAAATTTTAGTAAAAAGTTATTTTAGCGAAATGGTTCCTTAATTTTGAAGAATTTTGTTTCACTGTTCACTTTGTACATTTTCAATATTACTGTAACACGGTTCACAGCGAATGGGTTTCTGAATGTATGAAAATATTCGCTCTTTCTAACCTATGTTACAAGGAATAATTACTACAATATTGCAAGGTAGCGTATAAGGCCTAATAGCTTTACATTAGTGGCAGGATCATAACTAAGCCAGCGCTCTATTTTTACCTTATCACCAGTTAGTACTGTGGAAGGTTATGTGTCACGTTGTAGAATAGTTTTCCTTCTTGCTACATATGTTTGCTGTGGTGAGGTACCTTGGCAAGGAGAAAGTTGATTAATTTTTATTAAACATTTTTGTATCGCTTGCATACAAATCATCAAACTTAACGAGAATGATTGGCCCAATTTATTGATAGGTTTTATACTTATCTTGGTTCAATTTGTAATGAAAATTTGACAGTATCTGCTATCAAAATCATTGACGTTTAATCAAAGATACCGTCCGTCTGTCCAGAGCTTCTATTCGTCCGTAGAAGTGAAGGTTACTCGTCTTCGCGGACATTTATGCAACACTAAGACTAACCACTGCCAGTTCTGTGTAGGTACTACCATAACCAGGCATAAGTTGCTTTAATGCAATGGGTTGACCGATATTAGTTTAAGGGATGATCTTCGAAGTTTTAAAATGTGCCATCGGACAATACCGCCACCATTGACCGTGTCATCGCCTTCGTACGCCATCTGAAAATGTTTAATAAAATTTGCTTGTTTTATTATTTTTTTCATTAGTTTTTCATTTTTTTTGAACTTTATATTTTAGTTGCGTGTTTTATTTTGGTGTTATTTCAATTACCGTTAGTTTTTATTTCAAATTCTTTTAGAAGATTCTTTTTTGAAAACCGTGTGAAAGATTTTGATTAAAATAACCATAATTTCAATCCTAAGAGACACAAACAATATGGTTACTGTACTGTGTTTTCGTCTGCTTTGTGCGTGGCACTGATTGGTTGACGAGCTTCCGCCGGTAAGATCCGCGCACAAAGCCGCACAGAACAAAGCACCCTTCAGCAATGGTGATGTTACATAATTTATGTGATTTACGAGCCCCCCTCCCTCTTAGCGAAATAATAACAAGATTAGGAGTATATGGCATCTCGTTAGGGCCATTTAATAAGAGGCGTCTGTAATGTAAATTGCTGGAGCTGACCTTGAGATAAGTCATTAGAGCAGAGTGGCCAAGCCATTAGCATGTACCGGAGCGCTTGCAGGCTCACTCCCAGATGCCTCGTGTACCCACTCCATCTCGTAAGAACAACTGACTAGTGTATTCGTCTCGCTGTTTTAGGTGAACGGAAAGAAGAAAAGAATAGAAGTTTTGTAACAGGTGTAGCTGCGTCGGATACTATTTAAAATGTCTTTATAGTTAAGGTGATTAGCCGGTATTGCTATTACAGTATTTCCTTTGACGGATAGGGAAGATTGCTTTATATATTTAGTATTAAACTAGAGACATTATACCCCCTAGTAAAGGATATAGCTAGGATGGATCACTTGGTAAAGTCGCATACCTGAAGTACATCTACTCTTTATTAGGATAACAAATAACTATGTCTAATAACTAACTGTCTGTTCAGAATGTGTTTGCAGCAGCGAGTGGTGAACTGTTCACGTGAACATAACGACTTCGGCAACCCTATTGGCTGAGTGACCACGTGACAAAACTGAAATATCCTGCCGCCCGATTAACAGTTAGTCTGGAAACGTCCAGGGTTACATTTGCTCATCTGTTTATTGTGCCTAACATTTTTTAGTTGTGAGTGACAGTGGAATATTTTAAGATCGTTGTTTGTTATATTTGTGTTGTGGTGTTGTTACATTTTAAGGATTAAGTTTTAAACAATGTCATCACCCGTAAATAAAAATAAACGACGACAAGTAATACACTCCGGGCAAAGAGAAGTTATTTTACTCCTTTAAAAATTTAAAGGATGAAAATCCAGAATGTCGTATCAGAGACATCGTGCAGAAAGTAGCGATATCTGCAGGGGTTTCTGCTCGAAGTGTTTTTTTAATCGTTAAAGAAAAAAGAAATGGGTACGCTCAAGTCCCTACTAAAAAGCAACCCAAAACCAAAACTATTTTTAATAATATGGATGACTTTTTAAAAACAGCTATAAGGAGAAAAGTACAGGAGTTATTTTAAAAAAAATGAACTTCCGACTTCAAATAAAGTACTACACTTAGTTAATACCGACGAACAGTTAGACTTACCTAACCTAAAACGAACCACTTTGTTTCACTTATTAAAAAACCTTCAGGTATGAGAAACGTAACAGTAAAAGTATACTGTTGGACAAAGAAGATATTCTATGGAGAAGAGATTACTTGAGAAAAATAAAAGCCTATCGCGAGGAAGGGCGTACGATTTATTATTTGGATGCAATTATTTATTATAATTGCCGATGCATGATTGTGAACCGGACTCATACCTTACCGTCCCATGCACGTATTCGCCTCTTGATAGTGTTTACATCTGCTGCAAACACATTCTGAACCAACTTATATATGTTACACTTCTTATAGGTAGAACTAAGGAAAGTAGGCTTATGATAGGGGAAAACTATGGCATCGTGAGGGGAGGGTCGCTGACATGAAATAGATCTCGTCAGTAGAACCAGAATGGGTCTACCCGTTAGAGTCCATTAGGAGTAGAAATAGGTGGAATTAGGTAAGACTAAAGGACTTGACGATCTTCGGGCCCTGAGAATATGTGAAATTCAAGGCATCATGTGGATTCAAGAATCGCCTACGTGTGTAGACCTCCTCAGTAGAACACTTAACCGGGGTGAAGGGAGGTGTATCTACCCGCCATCCGGATGATGAAGGGAGGTGTATCTACCCGCCATCCGGATGATGAAGGGAGGTGTGTCTACCCGTCATCCGGATGATGAAGGGAGGTGTGTCTACCCGTCATCCGGATGATGAAGGTAGGTGTATCTACCCGCCATCAGGATGATGAAGGGAGGTGTATCTACCCGCCATCCGGATGATGAAGGTAGGTGTATCTACCCGCCATCAGGATGATGAAGGGAGGTGTATCTACCCGCCATCCGGATGATGAAGGTAGGTGTATCTACCCGCCATCAGGATGATGAAGGGAGGTGTATCTACCCGCCATCCGGATGATGAAGGTAGGTGTATCTACCCGCCATCAGGATGATGAAGGTAGGTGTATCTACCCGCCATCAGGATGATGAAGGGAGGTGTATCTACCCGCCATCCGGATGATGAAGGTAGGTGTATCTACCCGCCATCAGGATGATGAAGGGAGGTGTATCTACCCGCCATCCGGATGATATAATAAAAATTAAACAGCTACTTCCAGAAAGGTATAGTTTAAGGTTTTCGTTAAACCTATGTAACTCGGTATTGTAGATAAACCGGCCGACACAGTGACCTCGAAACGGCCTTGTGTGTTCTGAGAACTGTGTTGAACCGAATGCCTAAGTTTTAATGAGTTTCACTGACTTTCTCAGTAAACTCTTAAATAATAATGTTTTCTATACAGAAGTATTTTAAGGCGGTTTTATGTTTACCGTTCGTCCTTCTGTAACTTTGGCAGATCGTAGAAATAAAAGAATTGTAGTTGTTTTTTACGAAAGGCCAAGAGTTATCTGGCGGCTATACTTTGTGCTGAGTTTTTATCTGACGTTGCTAAAAGCTAAGCAACCGATATCGTAATTGTTGAAGGTCTAATATTGAAATTTTGTAACCTAATGTTGACACTGGGAATACCGCTCGGTCCGTCATATCTTCTCGGTTGCTTTGTCTTATACAGTAGGAACTAGGGGCTTCATTGTTTAATAAAACACGAATGAAGCGGGTCGTGCTCATAAACATCGTGTCTAATTATTTCTTCGTCTTTATTGCTTATTTCTTCAGCCTCTGGAACT
Source organism: Prosapia bicincta (assembly GCA_036971475.1). Lineage (NCBI taxonomy): Eukaryota > Metazoa > Arthropoda > Insecta > Hemiptera > Cercopidae > Prosapia > Prosapia bicincta. The sequence goes on from JBAIZL010000002.1 coordinate 185,064,028, forward strand.
TTATTTCCGTCATAAAATCATCGATTTTGTACCATTTGTCTTGTTATTGTTCTTTTTTTTAACATTACTCGATCTTTCTCTTTTATTTTTTCTAATAACTTTGTGATCTTATTACCTCATTACTTGTTCTAAAGAGAAATACATAATTATACATCCTGTAACTGAATAATCTGGGACGACATTTCAACTTAATTATGGTGTATAATGCGTATAGAAACAGGGGCGTAGTCAGTAGGTACAGGGGACAAGTTGCTCCTAACCTATTGATTATCCAACAAAACGTTTACAAAACACTTGGTAACTGAAATGTACATAAGAGTAAAATAAAGAAAATTTGTGGTTAAGAGGTTTTTGTGTATTTATTAGTGATTAGATTATAAAATTACCTCAGTGGTTAATGAAAAGATGTGTATCATATTAAGTTTTAGCAAAACTGCTTACGTCCGATCTGAGTTTTAAGGGCGATAATAGCATTAACACATGATCTCCAGAGGATCAGGTTACTCAGTCTAGGTATTCACGTACATCTCCTTACTCTCCGTGTAGTGCCAGTACCTGTTGTAGGCACAGAGCACTATGCCCCCTGGCTACGCCTCAGATGGAAAGAGGATATTAAAAAGTAACTGCTTACGTCCGATCTGTGTTTTAAGGGCGATAATAGCATTAACACATGATCTCCAGAGGATCAGGTTACTCAGTCTAGGTATTCACGTACATCTCCTTACTCTCCGTGTAGTGCCAGTACCTGTTGTAGGCACAGAGCACTATGCCCCCTGGCTACGCCTCAGATGGAAAGAGGATATTAAAAACAAAACTGCTTACGTCCGATCTGTGTTTTAAGGGCGATAATAGCATTGAAACATGATCTCCAGAGGATCAGGTTACTCAGTCTAGGTATTCACGTACATCTCCTTACTCTCCGTGTAGTGCCAGTACCTGTTGTAGGCACAGAGCACTATGCTCCCTGGCTACGCCTCAGATGGAAAGAGGATATTAAAAACAAAACTGCTTACGTCCGATCTGTGTTTTAAGGGCGATAATAGCATTAACACATGATCTCCAGAGGATCAGGTTACTCAGTCTAGGTATTCACGTACATCTCCTTACTCTCCGTGTAGTGCCAGTACCTGTTGTAGGCACAGAGCACTATGCCCCCTGGCTACGCCTCAGATGGAAAGAGGATATTAAAAAGAAACTGCTTACGTCCGATCTGTGTTTTAAGGGCGATAATAGCATTAACACATGATCTCCAGAGGATCAGGTTACTCAGTCTAGGTATTCACGTACATCTCCTTACTCTCCGTGTAGTGCCAGTACCTGTTGTAGGCACAGAGCACTATGCCCCCTGGCTACGCCTCAGATGGAAAGAGGATATTAAAAAGTAACTGCTTACGTCCGATCTGTGTTTTAAGGGCGATAATAGCATTAACACATGATCTCCAGAGGATCAGGTTACTCAGTCTAGGTATTCACGTACATCTCCTTACTCTCCGTGTAGTGCCAGTACCTGTTGTAGGCACAGAGCACTATGCTCCCTGGCTACGCCTCAGATGGAAAGAGGATATTAAAAACAAAACTGCTTACTTCCGATCTGAGTTTTAAGGGCGATAATAGCATTAAAACATGATCTCCAGAGGATCAGGTTACTCAGTCTAGGTATTCACGTACACCTCCTTACTCTCCGTGTAGTGCCAGTACCTGTTGTAGGCACAGAGCACTATGCCCCCTGGCTACGCCTCAGATGGAAAGAGGATATTAAAAACAAAACTGCTTACGTCCGATCTGTGTTTTAAGGGCGATAATAGCATTAACACATGATCTCCAGAGGATCAGGTTACTCAGTCTAGGTATTCACGTACATCTCCTTACTCTCCGTGTAGTGCCAGTACCTGTTGTAGGCACAGAGCACTATGCCCCCTGGCTACGCCTCAGATGGAAAGAGGATATTAAAAACAAAACTGCTTACGTCCGATCTGTGTTTTAAGGGCGATAATAGCATTAACACATGATCTCCAGAGGATCAGGTTACGCAGTCTAGGTATTCACGTACATCTCCTTACTCTCCGTGTAGTGCCAGTACCTGTTGTAGGCACAGAGCACTATGCCCCCTGGCTACGCCTCAGATGGAAAGAGGATATTAAAAACAAAACTGCTTACGTCCGATCTGTGTTTTAAGGGCGATAATAGCATTAACACATGATCTCCAGAGGATCAGGTTACTCAGTCTAGGTATTCACGTACATCTCCTTACTCTCCGTGTAGTGCCAGTACCTGTTGTAGGCACAGAGCACTATGCTCCCTGGCTACGCCTCAGATGGAAAGAGGATATTAAAAACAAAACTGCTTACGTCCGATCTGTGTTTTAAGGGCGATAATAGCATTAACACATGATCTCCAGAGGATCAGGTTACTCAGTCTAGGTATTCACGTACATCTCCTTACTCTCCGTGTAGTGCCAGTACCTGTTGTAGGCACAGAGCACTATGCTCCCTGGCTACGCCTCAGATGGAAAGAGGATATTAAAAACAAAACTGCTTACGTCCGATCTGTGTTTTAAGGGCGATAATAGCATTAAAACATGATCTCTAGAGGATCAGGTTACTCAGTCTAGGTATTCACGTACACCTCCTTACTCTCCGTGTAGTGCCAGTACCTGTTGTAGGCACAGAGCACTATGCCCCCTGGCTACGCCTCAGATGGAAAGAGGATATTAAAAACAAAACTTCTTACGTCCGATCTGTGTTTTAAGGGCGATAATAGCATTAACACATGATCTCCAGAGGATCAGGTTACTCAGTCTAGGTATTCACGTACATCTCCTTACTCTCCGTGTAGTGCCAGTACCTGTTGTAGGCACAGAGCACTATGCCCCCTGGCTAAGCCTCAGATGGAAAGAGGATATTCAAAACAAAACTGCTTACGTCCGATCTGTGTTTTAAGGGCGATAATAGCATTGAAACATGATCTCCAGAGGATCAGGTTACTCAGTCTAGGTATTCACGTACATCTCCTTACTCTCCGTGTAGTGGCAGTACCTGTTGTAGGCACAGAGCACTATGCCCCCTGGCTACGCCTCAGATGGAAAGAGGATATTAAAAACAAAACTGCTTACGTCCGATCTGAGTTTTAAGAGCGATAATAGCATTAACACATGATCTCCAGAGGATCAGGTTACTCAGTCTAGGTATTCACGTACATCTCCTTACTCTCCGTGTCGTGCCAGTACCTGTTGTAGGCACGGAGCTCTATGACCCCTGGCTACGCCTCAGATGGAAAGAGGATATTAAAAAGAAACTGAACAAAATTATGTTTAGTAGTTCTAAATACAAAAGTATTTCTTGCTTGGTAGTAGGCTAACTCTGAAGTATCATCGCAGAAGCTTCTGTTACAATAAATAAACATGGCTTTATATAGCACAAAATAGAATAACTAGGTAATTTAGTGTCTTTAGTCTTGCTAATGGCTTACGTTCCCTTATAGTTGGCTAAAGTATCGAATGAATTGAGTAGCTATTCATGTATTGGCTTGGGATATTATCAGAGTCCTGACGTATCATTATATTCATAATGCGACTTATTAGGCCCTACATTTTATTATTGTAATTTTGTTATATTCTGCGTACGGTATCAGGTGTTGGATGCATTTAATGGGCTAATTCTAATATCACGTGATCTTACTCATGCGTGGCCGTCATCGCGACCTTAAGACTAATGGGGGGGGGGGTCATCTGCATATTTGCCAGTCTCGTTAAAAAGACTTTAAGACAACGTCGCCATTGAAACGTAAGGGATATACTGGAAGACGAACGCATAGGAATTATGTGACATATATTGATGTTGAATCGCGTTAGAGGATTTCTACGATAAACCTGTGAAAATTGTTTCAGAACAGTAACATTTGGTGTTCAATACATTTAATAGAAATTAGCGTTGTAAAAAGCTAGCTAAACATGTGTGCGGCCTGTAGGCCTAAATGTTTGCAAAATGTTTTAATTGGCAAATCGTAAGTTAAAAATAACATTTGGAAGAGAAGTTCCAGCGCGCACGCAGCGGAGGTCTGGGGGGTGGGACCCACTCTGTATTACTCTAATAATAGCAGGCCTCTAAGGTATTTATACCTCACGCAGCTGGTTTGCCGTTAATATTATGCGAATATCCTTTATAGTATTGCGTAAAGCGCGCTTAGACACAGATATGCCAATCACATCAGGGTTATTAATGTACTTTTACATGCAACGGTAAAATAACGATCCGGGGGTAAAAATAGACACTAGATATGAATTTGTAACCTGTAACCTGCTACTTAGGAAGAAATGATAATGGAATTATAATCAATAATCCTATTTTTAAAAGCGCCCTCAACCATTTAGGGCAGTCTAGAGTGAAGAGGTTAATCGTAAAGATATAAAAAATTAATGTAAGATAGTTATAAAAATTTGTTCGTGACGCCACAATTAGATGTTCGTTACCTATACAAAGAGGTTTCTGTATGATTCAGCTCAGATTTAAATAAAATCAAATCAGGCCATTTAAGAACAATGGTAATTTTTAGGGTTGTGGCTTAAATCGTAGGAGTATCCGTCCTAACCGAAATAACACTATCGTAACTCCAAAATTTCAGATGTAAATGGAACTCAAGTATTCCCTGTGTGACCACATCAAAGTGAAGCAAATATTTGACAAATTTTAAAACATAATGTTTTCAGTTAGGCTAGTAGTTAAATGCTAGATCAGAACGAGGTACACCGTTAAACCTCACGCACTGCACATTTCGATGACCGCGTCATCATCATCAGAGGGTTTTATTACAATCTAGCAAACAAGAAGTTACAAACTATCACTCTAATTTGTAACTTCTTGTTTGCTAGATTGTAATTTTGTAAGCCTCTAATGATGATGACGTGATCATCGAAATGTACATAAGGGTAAATGTACTTGAAAAATCTTAAGTAACTTGTTTTATTTGTTATTTTTGATTATTTTTGTGGTATTATTGTTCTTTTCAATATTTTCATTGTTTCATCTATACATTTACAAAATTATATTGTCTGTTTGAAGGTATAAAAGTTTATATAATGACATAATTTGTCTAAAAGTTATTCAAGGACTAATTCATAATATTTTTGAGAAAATATTTTTTAAATTTTTTTGTTGGTAAATATAGAATTTTATTTTACATTTTTGGACTATTTATTATAAGCATAATGATACAGAAACTAATAATATGATTTAAAAAAATTAACTGTAGCTGTCTGGCTGTAAAAAGGTTAGTATTTGAGGATTCTGTATTTTATTTGAAGTAAAACATAAGGGTACCATCATATCCCTTCTTTATTTCACACTCCATTCCTTATATTTATTATTCCCTACACACGGGGCATCGTGTACACTTTGTTAATACCCCAAAGGGAACGCGACACTCAACACGTTAGCCATAATCCTCCCTGAGGAGTCTTGGGTTTGTACCTTAGGGCTATTTATATTCACAACTGGATATTATCCACTATAATACAATAATAAATTTGTAACAAATTGAAAAATACATTTAGACTTGGTTCGTCCCGATGTTATTCGTCCCGGTGTGTTTTATTTAAGGCTTGAAGAAGACGTAATAAATATTGTAAAGGATTGGCTAATAAATTTAAAACTGTTAAAATAAAGTGGGCAATGAAATTAATCCAGGACACGATAAGTTACGACCCTGTCCTTGATGTAGTAGTGTTTGTTTTGGTACACCGCCCTGGCGCAGCTCCAAACTCGTTGGGGGCCCGGGTTTTTGAATTGTAATCACAATGTTTGCGGAAATTAACGAAACCTTTGGCGCTTTCAATATAGATCCTTGCCGCGTAAAACGTAAATTTCTAACAACAGTTTTTTTGTTTCCCCTAACTCAGATATTAAAAATGTGAAGGAAATTCTTTTATAGGCAGGTTAACGGCAAGAGCATAAAAATTACTTGGTGTAAGAAATAAGAGGATTGTGTATCACTTGTACAGGGTTGCACTAATTTCTCGGTCGGGTGGATGTTCTCAGGGGGTTGTTAATTGCATGGCTTCATTTTCCACGACTATAAAAGTATGCACTTGTAGGTGGTGTTTACGTGTCTTAACGCTGGATAAAAACACTGTTCTGATGCAAATCTGTGTACTGCTGTATTTTTCTGATAACACTCCGATGCTCAACTAGCATTAATACTTTTATTTTTTAGTAAAACTATATGGGATCGTATATTTTATACGAAATTCCACCAATCCTCTGTTTTCTAAACATTGGTGTAATCTAAAAGTGGTGTGTTTTGGAAATGTGTTGTCCTAAACGGATCAACAGAAACTGAAAAGACAAAGGTAGGGCCAACATAATGTCTCACTGAGTGAAAATATTACTATGGTTGTTCAAAGGAACGCTAAATGAACAACTTTCATCTGTTATTTTTTTAAAATATTACCTAAATCAAATGAGCAGTGAAGAGACAATAAAAAGACACGTTTTTAATATTCCACTAAAAAATGAATTTGTCTAGTTTATTCGTATTTGTCTAGTAGATATTTTATAATTTTTTGTTCATGTACTAAGTAATGGGTAGTGGTTAACAAACACTGTTAAACTCCGTTTGTTTCTACGTATATTGAAATACATTCTAAACGAGAGAAAGGTTATTGTAAATGTATGCAAAATAGAAATAATTATTATAATTTTAAATAAACGTAACAGAAATTCATTAACAAAAAAAACTAACATGTACGAATTCAATGTTTCTCTACAACAAAAGCACTATATGTATTACATTGTATTCTATGTTTGCTTTAAAAACCAAACAAAATTAAAACATACAAGACTCACAAATTAATCATTTATTGACTCACGCGCGTTTCAATGACAAAGCCATCATCATCAGTGAGTGTTGCTAATACAAACTCTAACTTACAACTCTACTTACAAAATTAAGTTTCCTTCCGTAGTTACATGACTGAGGAAATTGGAGGCCACTTCTTTTCGCCAGCAATCGGTTAGTCTACGTTAGGAAACTTGACATGTTAGGTCCTAATAAGACACTTTTTAACAATTTGCAATATAATAATATTAAAAAATGCTAAGTATAGGCCTATATGACTTTTTGGTTAATTTGTAAAATAATGCAACAACATAACTGATGTAACGCCCTGTTCAACACCTGTTGACGTCATGGCGGTATTACAAACAATAACTTTCTTAGGTTTAAAATATTCCTCGTTTTTTCAAGTTATGATACATCTTGTTTTAAAAACAGGCATAATTTTACAGAAAATGTGTAAGATTTGGAATACACGACACGTAAAGTAAAAGAAGAATACGAAAAGAGAAGCTTGTAAACACAGAGATGACAAAATACATGTGCCTTAGAAACCCAATAGAGACTAACTTGGTGTTGCAAGGGACTAAGAAATAAAAATCTGTGACAAATAGAAGTACCTAGGAGTGGAAATAACAAAGGATGGCAAAAAAAGAAATTAAAAATAAAGTAGGACATGCACGTATAAGGGACAGTGATGTATTACTAAATTGTAATATAGAGTAACAGTGATCTATTTTGTATAAAAAACTTTAATTTTTAAAGTTTTGTTCGTTTATAAAGTGAGGTTATGGTTGTATGACGATAGAAGTGACTATTTCTAGGTTGTAACATTTATAAATCGCTCGTCTCTTGTTTAAAAGGAATTTTTACATAACTTGTAAAACTTAATTCGTAGGGGTTGACTTTTTTTTTAACAATTTTCGAAGGAAATTTTCTTTACTAAGTAAATTCACAAGAAGTTTTCCTACTGGATCACATTTACTTCAGGGACCAGCCAGTTGCAATATATCCAGACAGCAAACTGGAAAAATGCCCAGCGTTTAATCCAGAGATTAGGCTCGCTTGTAAAAACACCACTAAACTTTTTTAAAGTTGCTTAAAAACTTTTGTATTTACGCGATAAAAGTTCCTTCAGTGTTTTGAAGGATTATTTGTTTCCTAACTCTTTTAAGAATTCTCAGTGAGACTTTTAAAACATCCGCATCGCGTAAGTTCGACGACCCTTCCAGCAAACATGTTTTGTTTCTACTGACGCGCTTTCAATCAATCAATCTTGTAAACGGGAAGTTGGAACTCCAGCTTCCGCGCACCTCCTGCCGAGCGCGCTCGTCACTCCAGCCAATAGTTACAAAACGTTATATAATCGTAAAGTGTGGGATGATCATTTAATCTCTCGCGTGGCATTGGCAAAACTACCCATGAAGGCTATGCTAATAAATATACCTGTTTTTCAAAGATTTTATAGGCAGTGGCGTCATAATTTAAAAACGGAGAAATATGGAAAAAGTTCAAATGGTTTTTGCGATAAACTAAATGCCACTGTCGGCAAAAACAGCATAATGAAGAGTAAGAATGAAAGTAAATATAACACATAAGTAAGGAGTTGAAATCTAAAAGGACTAAATCCTGGATTGAAGTAAAATTAGATGATTAAGTGATATAAAAACTAAAACCAAGATCAAAAGTAAAATAGAGCAACACTTCGAATAGGTTTAATAATGACTAATATAACTGAACCTCAAAAATAGATTTTTAAAACGTTGTTAAACATTTCGATTCATCTACGGAATCCTCTTCAGAAGAGTTTTAAAAAACATTTTAAAATCAAAAGATAGAATTTACACACACAGAAGCAACAAAACAATAAATAAAATCTACTGCCAACATTTCAATCTAAAACATTAAGTTAAATATTAAAATATCTTGCAAGTTACAGGGAACACACGCTGTCAGTGAGGCATGGTAAAACCTGTTTAGTTATTAAATATAGACGTGAGACTATAAGCATAGAATACAGAAAAATAATTTAAGCAAAAACGAAAGAAGTAATCTGGATAAAATAAATTTAAATATTGTAATTAAAAGCAAAAAGGTAAATTGGATTGGGGTATATAGGGAACTTAGACTATAGCCGTATATACACTTATTCATTAGCTTACTTGCCAAAAACTACTATTTATTTATATTTCTCGGCAGACGTTGAAGCATTGAACAATGCACTGACCAAGTATGAAACGCATCTGCGGTGAAATATCAGTAAGCAGGGGTTTCTGCCAAATAAATTAGTAAATAAGTGTTATTCAAAAGATCTACAACCCAACAATTGCAAGCTAAATATAAATCAGTATGTGTAGGCGGCTTATGAAGGTCACGGTCAGTGGCCGTAGTTTCGTCCCTTAACCCCACCTCCAATCTTCCTCGAATATCGCTTCCACTACGTCGTTCCCTATCACACGCATTCATCGTGAAGGTAACCCCACAAAACTGACAGAGGTAGATCCTCGTGTTGCACCATCCATGGGTTAAGAGAGTGACCTACGCGAAGACAAATTCATCGTGAAGGTAACCCCACAAAACTGACAGAGGTAGATCCTCGTGTTGCACCATCCATGCATGGGTTAAGAGAGTGACCTACGCGAAGACAAGTAACAACAACCTCTCTCTGCGTCACGAAAATCCATGACAGGTATCCATGGACGGACTCTGCATATTGCGATTCACAGATTAGCATTGTTTATTCCACGCACAGAATAGGTTACGTTGTACATTAATAATCAAACGCTATGACACATAGTATGTATGGCGCCATGTTTGTAGCTAACTTCACTGCTTCATCTGCTTTTGTGGTTCCGGTTGTTGTCCTCAATTTAATGCTTCTTAGGATACACATATTTAATGTTAATAACCTGAGAAGCTTTTTAAATGAAGCACATAAGGTAATTAAGAGATGTAGATTGCATTGTTGTTAAAGCTTCGTGCATTGTTAAATCTTCGAGAGTGTCATAAACTTCTGCTATAAATGCAGTGGAATTTTTTCAGGGACACTTCATGATAACATTGGTTAGTGGTTTACTAATTATTTTTCAAAATGACCGTTTCGCTTTGAGTTATGAAACGGCAATGTCACTGCTATAACAATATAGACCAAATACTCCTGCTACTTTGGCTAAAGCATGTTGGCTGCGTAGCGTCGGTGGGGTAGACTCACTCTTCACCCTCGGTAAGCAGATAACCTACCCTGCTCACGTGATGTCGTAAAGTCCCTCTATTTCCGGTATCAGATAATCATTATATCCTCCGGTTTCGAGGTCTAACGGGGTAGGTTATACCTCCTTAGGACCATATCCCTAGTCTAGGGATCCGACCCTTAGTAGTGGATAAAGGTCCGATTGCACTACCTGAACCGAACTAATCAGACGGGGTATTGAGGTACTGAAACCTGGCCGTTTGGAAGGTTCTGCTGCTCGCGAGTAGTTCTGGAAGAGGCCGGACAGCTGTCACTGGTGGAGTTCATCTCGGCGCAGTGGCGGGCTGGTAACCAGTCGACGCCTTAGTAAGGTCTTATAAGTAAGTCTTATAGTAAGACTCTTACATACTGGTACCACGGGACGTAACACAAAGCCCCCCGCCTCGGGCCTGACGCTAGTCACCCGGACGGGAGTCACGAGTTTTAGGTTGGATTCGTGGGGGCAGAGGTCTCATTAACTGGACTATAGATTTCCCAACTTTATGGCTAACAATGTGTTCTTTGGCAAGGGAGATAAGAGCCGAGCGGCTAGGAGCTGCCTTGCTGCACTCTTCCGTTTCAACTTCTTTATTTTCTTCCACTATTTCAGAAAGCACAACCCTACTGACCTGAATTATATCATGTTCTTAATTCTACCTAATTCCATCTACTCCTTACAAGATAAAGGCTGTAAAGAGTCTTCTTTGTGGACCCGAAAGAGAGTGGGTTTATTTCAGATTACGACACGAAACACTTGGCCCTCTGTATTCTCTACCAGGTTTTGTATGTTCGCACTGTAATTCTACTCCCATTCACAATCTCTTCTTTCCTTTGAAGCCGATGACAGTGATACTGCTTTGATGGTCTTGAACATACAGGAAAGGTTATTCACGTGTGAGTCATTTAAGGTAAATTTGAGGATTTTAATAACATCGTTTAGGTTTAACGACCTGACGAATCGCTATCAAGTCCCATCGATTCGATGTAGAGTGTATGTTCTGAGTTGGTTGTCGTTTGGTTGATTGCGTTGACAGATCGTTAAGAAACACCACCTGTGCGAACTGCTTGTCTGTGGCGTTTTAGGTCCCACTTTTATTTACATTTACCGCCACCTAAATATATCTGTATACAGCGGGGAACAGGAAGGGTTGGCTTTGGGCCCGGATTTTTCCCTTTAGACGTGGTAAAAGTTTAATCGGGCTGAGCTAATGTTAAAAAAGTGTTGCTTTTATTTGCAGAAATATTTGTGGATGAATGTAAATGTGTTTTTTAAATACACATTAGTTAAAATTTTAATCTAATCCTCCTAAACGCCTAGTTATACTAGTGACTTTTTGCTAAATTTGTAAAATAATATAACATAACTGATGTAACTCCCAGTTCACACCATTAAGACCTGTTGACGTCATGACTGTATTACAAGCTATAAATTGCTAAGGTTTAAAAAACTACTGCTTGTTTGAAAGACAGGGAGAATCTTACAGAAAGTAGATGTGTGACTTGAAATACATGACACGTAAAGTAGCAGAAGTATAGGAATAAAGAAGCTTGTAAATACGGATTTATACGACAGATGATTTGTGTACTGACAGATATGACTAAATACACGTGCGTTGGAAACCGCATGGAGACTAACTTGGAGTTACAAGGGAGCGAAGAAATCAAAATCTGCAACAAATACAAGTACGTAACAGTGGATGGCAAAAAAGAAGAAGTGAAGTATAGAGTAAGACAGGGACTAAAAGCAGTAAAAAAAAATTTGTATAACGAAGAAATCTCAAGAGGACAGAAAACATCATAGTAAAAGGAATCTTGATGTACGGGTCAGACACGTGGGTAATGTCTCAAGCAGGCAACGCAGTTGCAATGGACGCTCTTAGGAATCATGTCAAATCTCTAGATGAGACAATAGGACAAATGAACGCGTTAGAGACATGTTAGAAAAGGAGACGGCCGTAGCGAAGATTCGTAGAGAGACAGCTGATTTAGTTCAGGCACTTAAAGAGGATGTCGAAAGTAAGATTACCGATGGTTGCTGTGGAATGGACGCCACCGGAGGGAAGAGCCAGACTAACATGGGGAGAAACCGTCAATAAATACATAAGTGAAAATAAATTATCGGTGTAACTCTGCTACAATAGGAAAACATTGAGGCAAAGTTTAGAAATCGGACAGCGACGGGAGATTCTTTAAAACCGACATTATATATATATATATATATATATATATATATATATATATATATATATATATATATATATATATATATTAAATATGGTGATATGTTTTCTTGTAATATAGTTAATAAATTAAAAATATTTCAAAAACAAGAATACTTTTAATGAATATATTTATTCAAAGCTTTTCGCCGATAAAACAGTACCAGCATCTTCAGGAAAATAATTATCTAATAAAATATTTTTACAAAATTAAATCATATGTGCTACAAACCTTTTTGGTTAGAGCAAACCTTTTTGGTTTGTAGCACATATGATTTAATTTTGTAAAAATATTTTATTAGATAATTATTTTTCCTGAATATGCTGGTACTGTTTTATCGGCGAAAAGCTTTGAATAATATATGTATTAAATGTATTCTTGTTTTTGAAATATTTTTAATTTATTATATTTCTGAAATTTACTTGAAGGAATAATTATTTTCATCGTCCTTAAATGTACTTCAAATGATAGTGGATGTAAGCATGTTTTGAACTAATTTGTTATTCTCATAAATATCAGAAAAAAACGCCAGCTTAAAAAGTACAGAATAAATGTGTAGATACCAGCCGCCATGAAAGCAAATATTCAAGTTAGCATTCTTTGTTTTAAAAAAAATCGAAAAACAAATTTTTCCTACATCATAAGTAAAGATAAAAGAGCTTTATCTAAAAACGACAATAATAAAATTCCATTAGATTGGGACCGACGACAATTTTATTGCCCTGAAGGAAAGCTAAATTCCAATAATTTATTTCGTTAAAGTATAAACAGGAAATTAAACTGATCGCGGACGTAATATAATTTCTAAGAAATTGCTTAGGAATTTACATTGATGATTCACTGAACGGAGCTAAGACGTCCTTGCTTCGACGTCACGCTCAGTTCATTACGTCATCGTTCTATTCCTGTTTGTTGGGCGCCTACTTTTGTTGTTAAAACTTTTCACTAGTAAGATGGTAGATTTACAAGATTTGCATTAATCAATTACGTTTTTTGTATTAAGGAGCTTCGTCATTTATTCGTATTACGAAATTATGTGTTTTGTAAGAAGGATTTACAAGATTTGCATTAATCAATTACGTTATTTGTATTAAGGAGCTTCGTCATTTATTCGTATTACGAAATTATGTGTTTTGTAAGAAGGATTTACAAGATTTACATTAATCAATTACGTAATTTATATTAAGGAGCTTCGTCATTTATTCGTATTACGAAATTATGTGTTTTGTAAGAAGGATTTACAAGATTTACATTAATCAATTACGTAATTTATATTAAGGAGCTTCGTCATTTATTCGTATTACGAAATTATTTGTATTAAGGAGCTTCGTCATTTATTCGTATTACGAAATTATGTGTTTTGTAAGAAGGATTTACAAGATTTACATTAATCAATTACGTTATTTGTATTAAGGAGCTTCGTCATTTATTCGTATTACGAAATTATGTATTTTGTAAGAAGGATTTACAAGATTTGCATTAATCAATTACGTTATTTGTATTAAGGAGCTTCGTCATTTATTCGTATTACGAAATTATGTGTTGTAAGAAGGATTTACAAGATTTACATTAATCAATTACGTTATTTGTATTAAGGAGCTTCGTCATTTATTCGTATTACGAAATTATGTGTTTTGTAAGAAGGATTTACAAGATTTACATTAATCAATTACGTTATTTGTATTAAGGAGCTTCGTCATTTATTCGTATTACGAAATTATGTGTTGTAAGAAGGATTTACAACATTTACATTAATCAATTACGTTATTTGTATTAAGGAGCTTCGTCATTTATTCGTATTACGAAATTATGTATTTTGTAAGAAGGATTTACAAGATTTACATTAATCAATTACGTAATTTGTATTAAGGAGCTTCGTCATTTATTCGTATTACGAAATTATGTGTTTTGTAAGAAGGATATACAAGATTTACATTAATCATTTACGTTTTTTGTATTAAGGAGCTTCGTCATTTATTCGTATTACGAAATTATGTGTTTTGTAAGAAGGATTTACAAGATTTGCATTAATCAATTACGTTATTTGTATTAAGGAGCTTCGTCATTTATTCGTATTACGAAATTATGTGTTTTGTAAGAAGGATTTACAAGATTTACATTAATCAATTACGTAATTTATATTAAGGAGCTTCGTCATTTATTCGTATTACGAAATTATGTGTTTTGTAAGAAGGATTTACAAGATTTACATTAATCAATTACGTAATTTATATTAAGGAGCTTCGTCATTTATTCGTATTACGAAATTATGTGTTTTGTAAGAAGGATTTACAAGATTTACATTAATCAATTACGTTATTTGTATTAAGGAGCTTCGTCATTTATTCGTATTACGAAATTATGTGTTTTGTAAGAAGGATTTACAAGATTTACATTAATCAATTACGTAATTTATATTAAGGAGCTTCGTCATTTATTCGTATTACGAAATTATGTGTTTTGTAAGAAGGATTTACAAGATTCACATTAATCAATTACGTTATTTGTATTAAGGGGTTTCGTCATTTCTTGAATTGAACTATACCCGAAAGAAGGTTTAATTTTTTTTTAATTTTAAAAATTGTATTTTATCAGGAGTACAGTATTTTTTTTTAAATTATGTACGCCTCCTATTAAAAAATGTTTACTATGTTTCGAAATTAATGCTTCTACTAGAACTGCCAATTCATGGCACTATTAATAAAAGCGTGACACGAGTTTTGAATATTGGTTATATTTTTTTGCTAAAATAGAAACAAGTTCTATAAAGATGTTTGTTATTGTGTTTTTGAACATTTTTACGAATAAATTTAACAAGTTTGGTATTTTTTTAATAAATAAAATGTTTCCACTGCCTATTTCACTTTTACTGTAGAAACTAAATATAAAATAAGATCCAAACATCACATTAAGCATGGATATAACGCGGGAGGGGTGAGGCGGTATTGAGGGCGTTCGTAGTTCGTTGACCTTTACAAGGGATGTTTACCCCTATTAATTAGTAAAGTGTCTATAAAACTGGGCGAATGGAGTTTTAACCCTTGTTTCCTTCCTGTAAACTGTATATTAGGAGCAGTGGGTTTAAATGGGAAGCAGACGAAATGAACCTGACCTAATGGTGACCCGGAAGTGGGTTTTAGCGAGGCTCGTTTCGGCAAGACGAGAACAAAGTCTTCATTCTCTGGATATGTAGCTTTTTATTGGGCAATTTATTTATTTAAAGTGTGTACTTCAATTTCTAATTTTTTATATTTATATTTAAGAAGCTTTAAATAAACTTCATTAAAAATATTCCAAAAACAACTAATATAAAAAAATAGTTTTTAAAATAAATTCCTACTGAGGTTACCGTATTTTATTCTGGTTACCCTAGAGCACTATTTATGATATGGTGTGGTAACCATGGCAACAGTTTAAGGTTGTACAACGGAAGCTTCGGCGACAACTAGATGGAGGTAAAAAATTCATATACATCTTTGAGAAATAAATTTCTAGTTATTGGCGGCGCAGTGCCAAGGCACGCTGGACTTCGATCATGGAGAATCTCAGTTAGAAATCGGCTGGACCCCACACGTTTTATAGTTTAAGTATTGAATAAATATTTGAAACAATTGTATTAACATCAATTGCCATCCACTATAGGTTTTAAAAAAATGTATTTGAACTTGATTGGATGAATAAAAACGTATTTTATTAACGATTGAAAATTTGTACGAGATATATATCAGGAGAATGTGAGCTAATAAAAGGGATTTAATAAATGATAATGTAGGTCTAAATTACGTTTTATAGTATTGTTGCGCAGAGGTTAATTTAAAACATCTTTAAAATAAGATATATATTAAAAATAAATAAATTCTGTAACGACTAGTCTATTTTTTATGAGCAAGACAGAGAATATGTATACACACACACACACACACACACACACACACACACACACACACACACACACACACACACACACACACACACACACACACACACACACACGCACGCACGCACGCACGCGCGCGCGCGAATGTTTGTCTTTTCTCTAATTCTACTTGATTCCATTTACTTAAGGGGATATAAGACCGTACGTGTGTAATGGTGATTCATATGGCTAGGTCTCTCTGACGTCATCGGCCCGGTGAGACCTAGCATCTTACTCTATATGCCGTGGTTACACCGACTAATGACGTTTTTGGGCTAGTGACCTGTTATTATTCTTATGCACATATAGATTCGAGAGGCAATGTTAATTGTTTTTTAATTTATTTATTGGTAATGGATTAGATTAAAATTACATAGATAAAATTCGATTTTTGTTAAAGCTTTTATCTTAAATATTTTATAGCACAAAGAGTATTAAAATACAATAGGTTTTGACATTACCTTATCTTTATGACTTTATCTCTGTACTCTCTAACTGTTTGACAGAGATATTTTAAAACAATTTAATTTTAAAAAAGAAAAGTTTCAAATTTCTCAACTATTTCTTCCTATAAGCTGGGCTGTTGTTGTTTTATAGAGACAAGGTAGGCATATTATAGACGACCTTTGATTATTGCAGAACGAGGTTTTGATTTCACTGTCGTCTTCGAAACTATAGATTGTCACAAGCACAGCTTGCAATTGAAATAGTTTGTTCATCGAATCGCTAAGGGATTTTCAGTAGTGTATTTTGGGTAATACACTATATAACTAGGTATACACTATTTTGGGTATTTTGGCTGGGTAATACTTTTATAAAGTTTTATTATTCGCATATTGTCCCAACTGCGCTTGTTGCTCGTCACTTTATGTCGACTATCCATTAAGCTATTCTGGCATTGCCTTGATACTTTACCTACACGTTAGTCTGTAATTTAAAACTTGATGTGTAGTATGTATGTAAAATAAGTAGTATGTCTCTAAATTAACGTTCAGCATGCCTAGAACCGATTAAAGGTAGCAAAAACCTGCTGAATTAACATGCCCCGAGATTGTCCAGCATTCTTAGAGCAGGAAGAATGCAGCCTAGGGGTGTCTAGTGGTTTTGCCTCTAATCTCTTCCTTCAAAGACAGGAAGGAGCTCATCTTGAGTGTGTACAGCAGATTGACGTGGCTTTACGACTCTACTCGGCGGACTGAAGGCTGCGGCAGGTGAAGATGCGCACAGAGCATTCCTTTCTTCCCCTCGCCGAATATTTTACAATACATTATTGCCCGTTCATTATAGCCTTAATTGGCCGGTTTGTAACAGTCTCAAACAACGGGATTTTGTTAAAAACAGCTGTAGTTTGACGATCTGGCAGGTGTCGCGCATGCCTGTGTTTGTAATATCTCAATAACGGAGCACGCGTCTAACCAGTACACCAGATGCTTCGGTTACCATAAGATGCACTGTTTTATGACGCACATAGTTTTAAAGGACTTTATGTACATGCCAAGAAACAATTGACTTTTCTGTTAACATTCTTATTTTCTAAGTACGTTACGCGCATGACATGCTTACAATTTACCAACCAATACACTCATCTGTTGTGGTATTTTTGAAACAAATATTTTTAAAATTTATTTCAGAAAAAAAGTTGAACTGTTGGACCAAGAAAACATTGCGCGCGGAAAGCATGTTAAATTTATTCCTGACGGACGTAAAAGTTTGAAATAATGTTTAGCTTAACAGGTTCATCTATAGGTTTGAAATTGTTTATTAAATACGGATCGTGTATTTTTCTCGGACATTTTACATCATTTAACTGTATACAAGCAATACAGAACATTATTTTTTTTGTTATAAAATATAAATCTCTCGTGAGTGTACAACAAAGACCTAAGGGTCTCCTGTTGTAAGTTTACCTGTAGGGAGTAAGGTGTGGATGAAAGAAAGTGATGAATTCACTAAATCTACTCTGCCTCGAGATAGTAACGTTAACAGTAAAGGCGCGTTCACACCATAGTTGACAAAAGGTTGTTTGTAAAAAACTAAAAGTTGCTCTTTTCAAATTTAGAGCAACAAGTGGAAAACGTGGTGCCAAAGAACTGGTGTGAAAGGTTAGGCACTAGCATCAAGGATATCGGACGAAGAAGACGCAATTATTGACGCTCCTGCTTGTCTCATAGCCAGCTACTGTACAAGAGGTCCTCGAAGATATTGCAGGTTAGATAATCGTTGAAGGCTAGGGATAGGTACAACGGTAGTGATATAATAGCTGATCTCCGAGAAGATGACGTCGATCCGTTGAGTGGGGAGCTGAGGTGCGACCGAAGGGTCAAGAACATTATCAGAATGACCCGTAGTGACTTTGAGTGTTTGATTTCAATGATCGGACATAAAATCAAAACGTGACACAAACTGCAGGAGAACTGTACCTGTCCAAGAAAAGCTAGCAGTTACATTATTTTTTTTGGACTGACGGTGGGGACTCTAGCGCCGACATCACGTACGGGTCGCACGGAGGGGGGAAAATCTTTCACTTTTTAGTTGTCAACCTTCTTTGATCTTTACCGACGTTCCTCGGGAAACCAAAATTTAGTAAAATATTTATCAATCCACTAGGGAAAGACAGTAAACGTTGCTGAAATTGTAGAAAAAGCAAGAACTTACAGCAATTTGTGAAAAACTTGGAGGAATACTTTGGTGTAAACGCGGCTTTAGAGTCTTACTAAATATTGGGCAGAACTAGCAATAATGCCTCAACGTTGGTAACTAGTCGGTGTTTGTAGTTTTAGATGCAGTTTAACAATAGCTAAATGGTCTCCCTTTTCTTTCTTTTCGCGCGCGCCCATTCATACACACGCACAGTTCTGTATCACAAAAAATTCGGTAACAGTTTTTTTTCGGGCAATGTTTATTTGTGAACACAATGTGTCTGTCATACACAAGGCATCATGTTCGGCGTGGGAACCGTCAGCCGGACAGATTATGTGGTCCCTGGGGCTTATCTGTCCCTTAGACAAGGCAATGTGGTTACTGATAACTTTCTAGTGTCCCTAAAGGCCGATCTCCCGACGCCATATTCATTGCATGCACTCACATACAGTCTGCGTCATGGAATTAACAGTACAGTCACGTTAATGTGCTTTAAGCAGAATAAATAAATAATAATTTTTAAAATATTTCTTTTTGAGTTTAAATTGTCTACATTCACTGGAAGGATTGTTCTTTAGGAACGTGTTGTTTAACTTCGAAATAAATCTTCAAAGAGCTCGGACGAAATTTAGCCAAGCCCTTGTGTAAGTAAAGGACTAAAATAGGAAACACCCGTTATTTTTACTACCGTTCCGCGAACACTGCAATAGCATAGTTATAATCCTTAAGTAGACAAAACGTTGTGGGGTATTCACAAAGGCCAGTTAAAATAATCACAATGACGTCATATTAAGTAAATATCGGAAATCGAAGCTATTAGATAAAGGAGATTATTAAACTCGGCTTATAAGTCTTTGTAACTGTTAACAATATATATAAACACAAAGCCAAGCTGAATACTTTATTTAGTCTCAAGCAGGTCTCTATAATAAAATCATTTTCAATGAATGACCACAAGAAAATGTACGTACAGCACAGTACACATCTGTATTTATTGACAGTACGTATTCAACTTAATAGTCTATTAATAATTTAATATTTAAATTAGAATTTATATCATAATTGAGTAGTTGAAATTAAAAATACCATGAAATGAAGGACAATTTGTGATAGTAGAGTGTCTCTAGTTAGCAGTAAAGTTGTGATACTTAAGAGTAAAGAGCCTATTATACCATGAAATGTAGGACAATTTGTGATAGTACAGAGTCTCTAGTTAGCAGTAAAGTTGTGATACTTAAGAGTAAAGAGCCTACTATACCATGAAATGTAGGACAATTTGTGATAGTACAGTGTCTCTAGTTAGCAGTAAAGTTGTGATACTTAAGAGTAAAGAGCCTACAATACCATGAAATGAAGGACAATTTGTGATAGTACAGAGTCTCTAGTTAGCAGTAAAGTTGTGATACTTAAGAGTAAAGAGCCTACAATACCATGAAATGAAGGACAATTTGTGATAGTAGAGTGTCTCTAGTTAGCAGTAAAGTTGTGATACTTAGGAGTAAAGCGCCTACAATACCACGAAATGAAGGACAATTTGTGATAGTAGAGTGTCTCTAGTTAGCAGTAAAGTTGTGATACTTAAGAGTAAAGAGCCTACAATACCACGAAATGAAGGACAATTTGTGATAGTAGAGTGTCTCTAGTTAGCAGTAAAGTTGTGATACTTAAGATTAAAGAGCCTACAATACCATGAAATGAAGGACAATTTGTGATAGTACAGAGTCTCTAGTTAGCAGTAAAGTTGTGATACTTAAGAGTAAAGAGCCTACAATACCATGAAATGAAGGACAATTTGTGATAGTACAGAGTCTCTAGTTAGCAGTAAAGTTGTGATACTTAAGAGTAAAGAGCCTACAATACCATGAAATGAAGGACAATTTGTGATAGTACAGAGTCTCTAGTTAGCAGTAAAGTTGTGATACTTAAGAGTAAAAGAACCTACAATACCATGAAATGAAGGACAATTTGAGATAGTACACAGTGTCTCTAGTTAGCAGTAAAATTGTGATACTTAAGAGTAAAGCGCCTACTATACTACATAATACTGTTCTCTTTACTTTTTTACCCAGTGAATAGTTTCCGTACAAGGTAAAATTCTTGTGGTGACTCTTCTCTACTACCTCACTCAGGCATAAACCTGTCTATTGGCTCCTTTTCAGTATTAAAAATTCTAGTGCTGGTCATCTGGCACTGTACCTGATTGTCAGTCATTCCATGTGTCCTGGCTTATCTACCGTCTCGCCGCCCAGTCAGCTCTTGTGTCTATCGCTTATCGGTAGTTATAGCATACTGACGAGGTTTGTAATGTGACCCGAGGTGGCCGAACAATACGGAATTTATTCGTCTTGGTTTTCAAAAAGGAGTTTCAATACAAAGGTTTTTGTTTTCCAACAGTTGTTTATTTTTAATTTTTACAAAAAATAATAAAGTTATTATTTTCTCTTGCAGTTACTCGTCCGTTTTTAATGGAAACTTCAGGTAAACTACTCTGTTCACGTGATGGCTTCCCTAAACCGTCAATAGGGTTTGCCACCGCACCCTAATCTTACCTATATACAGAATTCTGTTCTATCCTTTGTAGGCAGTGAGGGTTGAATTGTCTAATCCCGTTGAACTACAGAAAGATACCTAATGGCTTACTTGATTGGCCATTAGTACTTCACCTTTGTGTACTCAATATATACTTCTTAATTAAATACTGAATACTTTATGAGGAAAACTCCGAATACAGAACTGAAAATCGCCACATAATTCAAAGTTACCGGTGTCTAACGTTTGATAACTATGCGTTTCCCTTCAGGACCTTCACATAACAATAATACGTAGCTTATCTGTAAATACACTCCGTATATTAGCCGTCATTAAACTGGTTTCCAAGTCTTCGGTGGCTTGGTAAATTTGATCCCGCCAAAGGTCAGCCGAAACAGGTTGTCAAACTTTGCCACCTGGTTTGTTTTGCAACTCGGCCAGGTGCACCAACTGCACCGACTCAGTTGCCGTCGGAATTGCACCGTTGTGAGGCAGGCCCTGCACACAGCTGTTTACTGGCAAAAACGTTTGACGCGAAATAAAGAACATTGGTTTCAATTAATGTTTTGTAAATGTATATGTTGAATGGATAGATATTGATAGCGTTCTTACTGCAAGTCGTATAGGAGTTGACTAAGATAAATCAACGTGCCTTTTTTTCTTGGCTAGGCCTTGAAATAAGAATACAGTGCTCAAGTTATAGGACAACTTCACACTCTGACATTCGTACATTTGTTCGGAAAGCAAACGTTATCGCGCGAAGAGAGTTAGGCTATGAGGAAAATATTTTGTCGCATGACTACAGGGCAACACGGATCAATCGAACAACCTATGTTAGAATGCGGGAAAATAACACTAGAGACATACAACGTTAATTCCAACGCCAGCAGCAATTCCGTAATGGAAGTGAGAGAAAAAGATCGGCGAACGAAGCCTTTGTGTAGTAGTTACATATTGTTATGATGTATGAATACATAACCCAGATATTAAACAACTGTTTAAATAACCAAAACGCGCCTCGTGTGAAAGAGTTCGATAAGACTATGTTGATTAAATTCACTCACGCAAACTATCGAGTACACATATGTGACAATTATTCATGCTGGAATTCTAATATGAACTCGTGTGCCGTAGCTGGCGGTGTATTGTCGATTTCATCTGAGTCGTGACAGATTTAGTTCCACTAAATATTTGTATTTTGTCGATGTAGTTTTTATTATAATGGTTTTTCGCAGAAATGTTTTATTTTGCTAACAAAGTATTATCCAATGAAACGCCCTTATATAAATTAAAGTTTTGCTAAGATTTATACAATTTCACTAAAATCACGTGAAAAGTCTGTTTATAGATAGTGGATTCTATTCAAAATTAGAAAAATCTTTCTTGGCCAATTTTTCGATAAGCTTTATAGGGAGGTAATACAACACCGAGAAATAAATGACGATTTCGTCCTAAAATTTAACAGCAATAAATTTTGATTAATTTATTTTAATCGATGTACTCAAATCTTGAAATAATTTTTTCAATCACTACTCGATGCCCAGTTAAACTATGATTTTGTAGGGACCTATAGTCAAATCATGTCGTTAACAGTAAATACATGAATTAAACATAAAATACTAGATTAAAAAGAGTATTTAAAACAGACTTTTATTTCGAAGTTATCTAAAAAATAAAATGTTTTTCTGCTAAACTCAGGAATATTGGATTATTTGAAAACAAACTAAAAGCTTGTCACCCACTTAGAATATCCAGAATAGAGTAGGTCCTACTTTCAATCGTGAAGGCTTGTGAAATTTAAAAACAACAATCTACGAAAGTAAAACACCCAACACCCCAGAGGTTTTAGATTATTTTGAAGTGTTTTTTTATTGTTATAGTTAATTAACAGTAAAGCAAGGAGAATTTATTTTGGTGGGCCCTCAAACAGGTCGATTAGACTTTTAACCTTGGCCACTGAGTCGAGTGTAAAATTTTGGCAAATAGTGTGTAGTAGCCTACGTGTACCATTTAATATTTTGAGGGGGTTGAAACACATAAACGTAGTGTTCACTGACAGACCTATGGGATTATTACCTTTATTGGCCCCGGGTGCCCTTCAAATATTTAAATAAACGTACAAGATGTAATTTGGACCTAGTGGCAAAATTAATATTAAATTTTGTATTACAAGAAATGTCTAGTAGATACACAAGAAATAGAAATAGTAGATATTTCTAAGAAATACAAGAACTTTGTTGTCAACACTTTCCACTAATGCGAACAAATTAAAATTTAATTTTAATTCTGCATCAAGGTGTTAGGAAATGTTATGTAATATCCAGCGCCTACTCGCTGTCTGAAGTTAAAACATTGATTTTTTTACAAAAAAAATGTTTCAATTGTGTAAACGAAAGTGCCGTAGTAACTATGTGATCAAGTAAATAAAGGTTTTAAAGGAGAAACTTTTTGTTAAATTTCATGTAAGGCATAGATGAAGATTTATTATTTTTACTATACTGTATTTATTTTCTCATGTAACGTTGGTTTTAAGTTTTATGTAAACAAATAATTTTCTGAATTTTGCTTTAGATCAGAACAGAAAATGATTTGTTTCGCATTTTATTTTGATTTTCCACTGAGTTTGACATCACTGTGTGTTTCTGTTGCAGCAACTTAAAGATGAGCTGGGGGAAGTGGTCGCCGAGATGGAGAACATGGACACTGCGGACGACAGGTTAGTTGTGAATTAGTTTACTAACATAGCCTAGCACTGTTCACAAGCATTTGCGTATATTCATATAGTGAACATTTTTTAATAAAATTTTCTTTAAAACTCATTTTATTTGTATATTTTTTTAAATATAAAGCACAAGATAGTGTATATTTCATAGCATCCAATAAGAAAAACTGTATATGTATTTAAAATATAAAGTATTAAAGATTGTATATACAGTTTGCTCTTAATACACGCTTGTATTCGATAATAAACTGTATACATAGCTTTGTTCTTTACACAGTGTTCCAGACACATAAATCATCGCAGAGCAACGTCTGCGGTGGCTTTATTGGAGCGTAAACGTGTATTTCTGCTGTTTATACCCAGATAAAGTTAAAGTTCATTTAGACGCATCTTCGACAATTACGGAGGAAGTTTTAGCTACTTTAAGTCTACTAAATCTCTTAGGGTTCTACATCCTCCCTCTGTATTTTCATTGTTTACTCCAAGACTTAGTTTTATGATATGAAGTAACCTACTTCAAATATAATTTAAAAAATTAAGTACGTTCACACAAAACGCGTTCAAAAATTTATTTGATTGCTAAATACAAGATATGTGTTTGCCCTGTTCATAAAGTATATTCATTTTTCACATTGTCTCTATTGGCTTAAATTCTCAGCAAACTCTGCTGGCCATTTAGCACTACCCAGGGGACACGTACAGCTTAAAGTATGCAGCGGACGCGACCAACTTTGAGGCTAGGTGGAGAATGGCAAGTTCGGGCATTGGATAAAGTGAAGTAGTACTGTTCACAAAGTATTAAAACAAAAGAGTTACCATACAAAGAATGTTTAACAAAACTAAGTTTGACAGTGGCGCCTCAGAGGCGACAGAAGAAACAAAGGGTTTCAGAGTCTTCGCTAATAAGTTCAGCCAGCCCATGCAGATCGATTACTGAGATGTAGACGTCAACAAACAAACACTTGTGAACCTATACAGGACATAGGGTAAAGACCTCTCTTCACCTTGGTTGAGAGCGGTTAAGTCCTGACCACAACAGCAATAATTCTGTCCTATTCTCTCAGTAGTGTGTTATGCGGAAAGTGTGAAGAAGAAATAAATATGGTGGAAAAAGAAGAATTGTGACGAGGAGTACCCGTCTCACGACGCAACCTCCTTGCCAAGGACACAAAGATAGATCCTTAATGTGAAGAATCTCCAGTCTAGCGTATGGAACCATTACCTCAACGAACCCAACCTCAAACTCGAAACTATTGGCCGGGTACTAGCTTCAGTCGCAGACGGGTGCTTGGTCCAGCTTATACTGGACTTGCGACCGGTCCTTCCCTATTACGAGAGGCGCTCCAACCAGACACTGTGGTTCGACTGCTTTTCCAGAGCTACTCGGGACCAGTTAAACCTTTTTTATTGGCCAGATTTCAGTACCTCGATAGCCCGTCTGATTAGTTCGGTCCAGGTAGTATAATCGGACCTTTGTCCACTCTCGGTTGGACTTTCTTCGTAACTTGGTCGTCATGAACCCATCCATTCTCTCGGTACAGGTAACCGTCCTTTTTTTAGTCTAATTCGAACTTAGTTCATAATTGTCTAACGTTTTGCTTCTTACAAGGAAGTGGCCATACTGTGGCTGATCACATTTACTAAAAAAAATTACCAAATAAGGTTAGAGTAATCAGAATTCTGAAAATATTTAATGGGCAGAATAAAATATTTCAAAATACTCGTACATCGTCTGGAATACGATGTTCACTGACATTTTCAAACACAATAATATTCTATGTCATGTAAGTTGCAAGTGCTGCACTTAGCTAACACATATAATGTTAGTGCTAGACATTTACACCATCCGACGTATAATAATGTAGTTTAAGTTAAGCATGAGATAAATAATTAACCAAAATCAGCTCGCGCAAGGTTTGGTAAAGTGAAAAAGTGGATTATAAATTCCATGTGGTTTTGTAATAAATTTAGCAAAGATGTCAAAACAGATAATTTACAGTGGCATTCAATTTACTTGCGTATCGTACAGATGGCTACGGAGCAGGGAAACGACAAGACGCGGCAAAAGTAGGGGATTACGCTAGCGAACACTATATCTGGGAATTTAAAACGAGAAATTTGTAGAAAACAACAATTTGTAGAGATGTTTCACAATAACAACATAACAAACGCCACGATTAAACTCTCACATACAAGTGGATCTCGCAGAAAAGCGATCCAATTTATTCGGATTTCGGATAATCTAACTAACGTAAAAAGAATGGGATTGATTGCTGAGCCATCTTTGTTCTTTTAGTGACAGGGGGATAAGGAGTGAAGAGAAGAATTATAGGGCCAGGGAGAGAAAAAAAGAGGGAAAGACTGAGAGATGTAGGAATACGCCCAGTAATACTTTTTCTAAATGAAATTGAAGAACTGTATGTTCAATATAAACGTTAACATTTACTGTCAATCACCACTCCGATTGCATTGCATATTTCCTCACTGAATTTCTTCATCGATAATAGTTTATGAAATTAAAATATTTTAAACTATTAGTAAAAATCGCTTAAACTAATTTCTTTAAAAATTAGTAAACGAACTTATGTTTTCTATGAAGTATTTTTACATTAAATACTATCGTGGCGGATAGATACTTTTGGCAACAAACAAGAACAGGGGATATCAGCCCCCCGCCTGCAAGCATTAGTGTTCTTACTGCCCTTGAGTTAATCCATGGCGATTTCGGCTAAAGGATTAGGAAACCTTTCTTTAACGCGCGAATGCTAGAATACTGTCCCTTGTAACTATAGCCAAAAGGGGCTCTTGACCCGCAACAATTATCAATACCGTCCACTTTGCTAAACGTTAATATTTAACGTTTCATACTACTATTTTCATATTC
Source organism: Prosapia bicincta (assembly GCA_036971475.1). Classification (NCBI taxonomy): domain Eukaryota; kingdom Metazoa; phylum Arthropoda; class Insecta; order Hemiptera; family Cercopidae; genus Prosapia; species Prosapia bicincta. The sequence continues at coordinate 185,090,996 of JBAIZL010000002.1, forward strand.
CTGTCATAGCGATGATGCCTACTCGTTTCGGGATGATCCAATGTACTAACGTATGGTAAAATGTACAATTTATCCAGTGGAAGGCGGTTATAAAGAGGTTTATAATCGACTTTGTTATAAAGAGATAACATATAAATGCGTTATAACAACAAAAAATTTCAAACGTGATTAGTTTTGCACGTTAATAATTGCTTTTAATGTGTGGTACAATTTATGAAATTTAGTTAAAAAGAGCGAACCATATAAATTAAAAAGTGTGTTGAATATATTCTCTGAAGCCTGAGAAACAAATATTTAAATATGCACAGAGATACTACGGCGTGGTTCAATAAATACAGAACTGTACTTCTACAAAAGTAATGATTGAAAAAGATTATAAGGTTTCTGAAAACCACAGCAATGATGTATTGTTCATAATACAGTTAGGTATTGTCTATACATTTCTTACTCTGGGAAATTTCACATTTACAATGGATTGTTTCAGAGGTAAAAATGCATTTTCTGTTGTATTTTTAAAAGGAATAGGGGTTAAAAATTTTGTATATTATTATTTACTTTTAAATATATTTATAAGACACGAGACATAGAAAGAGACTTTGCTTGCCGATCCGTGGGAGCTTATTTGACATTTAGAGTGGTGGTTGAGTCCGCTAACTAATTGTTTGTCGAACCTCACTGCTATACGTATTTGTCTGTCACAACCACTGTGCCTAGATACGAGAGAGAATTAGGCATCTGACTGGCCTTTTATTTTCACTACCAGGCAAACCGCTTTCGTTAGCATCTGAAGTTTCTTGCTATATCTCGTGAGTTATATACTGTTAATGTTTGAGGGTGTGTTTTTATTTTAGCTCGACTAGTTATTGTAAGTCCTAAAATTATGCATATGTGTACTAAAGTCGGTATGATGTTCCAAAAGGAAGATCCTTTCCGATTTTCCAACGCACAAAGATATTTTTGCAAAAATGTAACAGGGCCAACACGTATGTTACAAAAATTAAAATTACTAATTTACAACGGTGCGATCGACTCTGTGAGTGCGGCATAAGATACATTAATTCGCTAATCTTTGTTTAACTTGCATCCACATATAACGCTTTCCCTGTGCCTCGTTATAACAGGTTTGCAAAACCTGAAGTATTTACATTATTCAAAGTTAAAAGGGGTATTCAGAGTTAAAACTCATTTGGTATAATATAAAATGCATATTTATCGTAATGTAATATATTTATTAAATCAGCAGGGCATAGAAATGTCTAAGAAGCCAGAGGGTAAAATATAGAAAACCCTGAAAAGCCCGGAAATTTGAAATGAAAATTTGAAGCCGAACGGTTTAAATTCATAGATAAAAATATTGACGTCGCCTTGCTGTATTTGTACCTTACAATCTGACATAGTTCTACCAATGACGTAATGGAAACTATTTTGCCATTTAAATTTTATTTATTTTAGAAGTGGTTTCTTTTAACTTATAAAAATACTTTGGGTTAAATAACGGAGTGATATTGTACCAATCACGGTGTGTAAAAAACCATTTGCTCAATATTTCGTAAACCTGCGACCACAAGAACTTGGTTACTTGATTAGATAATCTGCCCCAACGAACCAGTTCTGTGTGAACTGAGCAACACTAGTACTCTGTGAAAGAACCTTGGCGACATGAATATGACGCGAATTTCATCCGACACGTGTGACTAATGTGCCTTGCCATATTTGAGCGGTTACCTCTCTTCTTGCTTCCCAATAGGTCCATAGCAATATCGTCTGTTGCCCAACATTTTTTGAAGCACGTATTCTACTTACTCCTGAGGTAACCGTAAAGTTGTGCGTACTGGCTAGTTCTACTTCGCGTACGTGCAAAATAAACTCCTTGGCAAACCTGTTGGAATAATAAGCAAGATTTCGTGTAACAAACACATTTCTCCAAGACTTTTTTTTTTTAATGATATCGAATTAGATGACCAGTGATGTCGTGTATCGATGAGGAAGAACGATTTATTAAACTAAGGAAAAATAAAAGTTTGTAAAAGACGATTACAGGTTAATTAGAAAGGAATAGGTGTTCAGTCGCCAAGTAGCCTACACAATCTATGTGAGTTAGCGGGCAGTTGATGCACACTGACGCACATTTTGTGCTGGACAATGCCACTTCATTTACTGCCAGCAAAGAATAATAAGCATGTTATGAATTGAGCTGGAAAATTGCCAACAATAACAAGGTAATGAAGTAGAATCTTAAGGTAGTCCTGCTTAATACTACTTAAACATTTAGTGTGATATACAAGCACTGAGTGGTGAGGATAGATACAAAATAGGAGAAAATGCCAAAATAAAGGTCTATTCACACACAACAGTTCCGGCGCGTCACAGGTCAGTCACATCAGTCACGTCACAGTCAAAACATTTATTCTATAATGGATTTCCTGTTGCGCTATCTACACTCATCCGGCGCAGGTCCGTCAGTCGCTCTGCCGGCGTCCGTCAGTCATTTTCAGATTTCTTCCCACCGATATTTTTGGATTGTTCGGACGCCTGACGGTCGTATGACGGATGTGTTTGCTATTTTAAAAGGATTGCGTTTTTATATAAAAGTTGTATTTCTGTGTAGAATTTATATTTTAAAGACGGTTTGTTACGAGCATCAAGATGAACGATGAAAAATTGATAGAATGTGTTCGCAAAAATATAGTTTTGTATGATATGTCTAACGCTAAATACATGGACTCGTCTGTGAAGAATGAAATTTGGGAGAAGATAGGTGCTGAAATGATTTTAGCACCTAAAACATACAGCTAGTCGTTCCTTGGGTGTCACTAATTTCCTCCAGTGAGTGTCTTGTTTTCTTAAATGCACTTCCACTTTACCAAGTAAAATATGAAATGTTTCACTTGTCATCCTAAAATATTTAAAGAACTTAGTTTCATCGTCCATTAGTCCCTTAAATAACGTGATGAACTCTCCCTGACTTTCCCTTTTCTTCCATAAATCATGAACCCATATCCTTCGCCTTTTTCTCTTATTTTCAATCTCTTCGTCATCTAAGGCTATCGCTATTGCAGCTAACGCTACTATAGTAAAATCAGCCATTGAGGTAATTATATATTATCCAATTTAATTCACTCATGATAAAATAAGCTTGACTGTAAGATCACTGTATAAAGTGACTGACGACTGACTGAAGCCAACTGACGGACAGTTGACTGACGAATTCCGGACGCAACTTTGACTGAACTGAGACTGAACTGTGACGGATCTGATGTGTGTGAATAGACCTTTAAGCGGTGACGGTTTTAGGAATTGCTGAATGGATATTTAGGAATCTGCGGAAGATGATACCGCAAAATGAAAGCAAACAACGGGAAGGGTAGAAATGTGAATTCATAGAGAACGAACATTTTGTAAAAAGAGTGACTGGAGGAGAAAGATGCCGAGACAGATCCGAAACACGAAAAAATTAACGAGAAGAATGTACACTAATTTGGGAAACGTCCGCGGGATAAGCAAATATAAGGGGACAAATGTCGTTTAAATTGTGTGATAAGACAATACAGAAGACCAGAGAAGGGAAGGAAATGTTGTTACACTTGATTGAAGGGCAGAGACGTATGGATCAATTGCATTCGATAAAATCTGTCTTACAAGTCGATAACAGAGTTGGGTATTTAATGTTGATATTGAGCGTAGCTTTACTTTCTGCAATATTACTTTTGCTGTGCACACTTTCGTGCTTACGAAAAGATAGAGGTTAATGTTGAGGAGAGCTAGCAGTACAGGGTTGAAATCACCCCCCCCCCCCACGACTCAAACCTCAAGCTCTTGACACTCGTCCGAGTGACTAGCGTCAGGCCCGAAACGTAGGGGGAGGTTTGGAGACACGAGGCCACAAAGGTCTTATTGTAAGCCCTGGACCGGTTACACTAGATCTTCACCAGTGAACTAACTCCATCAACGCGCATGCGCGTGACGTCACAGATGGAGGGTTAACTGCAACAGAGGGGGAAGTAGTATACTTCATAGGTATACTTGAATAAAGGTAGATATTAATGTTGAATAAAATTATTACCATATCTATCCTGACTGGATACTTCGTACGTATACTTTAATAAAGGTAGATATTAATGTTGAATAAAATTATTACCAAATCTATCCTGACTGGATACTTCGTACGTAAATTTTAATGTAGGTATAAAAGGAAGAAAACTCACTATGTAAAAATTAAATTTAACTTTGCCATTTTTATTCAAAAGACATTTATAAATTTTTTATAATACCTAACCTATCCTAACCTAACCTATCACAACAAATACGATTCATTAAAACTAGAATGTTTCAAGAAAAAAATTAAAATGAAAGCTCGGGATTTGAACCCGGAACTTACGATTAGTATGCCTGTACCTTAACCACTAGGCCACGGGTTTCTACTGTAAATGTTGATACAGTTTCTCTTATTACATTGTGGCTCATAGCTTCCCCTACATTCTCTCCCCTCTCGAGCAACCGAGTTGAAGGTTGCGCATGCGTGTTGATGGATGTATTTCACCGCTGAGAGTCTACTACCTGTTACCGGCGAGTCTCTGCGACAAGAATATACTCCAACCAGATATCGCTATTTTACCTGCTTTTCCAAAACTATTCCGGACTAGTAGATCTTCGAGGTTTTCCGTACCTTGAATCCTCCATTTAATCTGGTCCAGGTAGTGCAATAGCACCACTATCCAATCTCGACCCTAAGATCCGGACTCTCGGACTACGATCTTGGTCCGAGTTGGCTTAACCCGCCTGTTAGACCTATAAAACAGTTGAAATGTGCTGTGAATTCCAATTAGGTTCGTTAAATTAAAAAAAAAAAAAAAAACATTAAAAATAGCCCCTATATTTATAATTTCTTGTTCTTGCCCCGCACAATTCTAAAATGAGGGTACAAACACCTGTTGTTTCTGTGCCTTGTATGCAGTCCTCGAAGTATCTAGCCAGTTTTATTTATTAGTCCTTTTGTCAGTCTTATATGTTTAAAAGTATGTAGTCGGTTATATGTAGTTAATAAATTTGTACGTAGAATTAAGTACTTTTATCCTCATAGCGTATATAAGGCTAAATTGTTACACGACTAGTAGGTCTCTTCTCTGCACCGTGAACTTGATATTCCCCACCTAATGGTAGCACTTCAGATATGTCACAATATTTATTTTGTGCAACATTACCCTCTTCGCGTCAAACTATATTGTAACAATACCGACACTTAAGGTAGCTTTACACTGGCATTTTCGTGTGAAGGTGTATTTGTTGGTGGGCCCTACCTTCTTGTAAGAAGCCAATGCATTGCAGCTGTACGGAATGCTAATGTTACGAATGCCCAACGCCTATGATTCATTCCGCAGGTATTTGTATGGCATACGCAAGTCTGCAGTTTGATAAGACAGTTTATAAATAGGCCACGCTTTTACATTGGACTCAATCGATGATCAGTTGTCGTACATTAGAATAAAACGCTTATTTATAAAATAAATTTATATTTGTTTAGCTTATATTAGGGGGGGGATATGTTTTCACGGAGTTCGTGAAGTAATTTATAACAAATTTTAAAAAAAATGTAAAAAGGTGCCTAATAACAATAAAGCAATGAGAAATTCAAAATGTTTTCGAGATTGTTTTTCTTTAAGGCAGAAACACATTAGGATATTATTGCTTGAGGTACGTAATTTCCTTTCCGCTGGACTTATAGGCTACTCATTAGTAAATGATTTAAGTAATTTAACTACAAATTAGTCATCGTTTGCAGTAATTGTAACCGTGCTCGAGTAAACAGTATAAGTGAATAGAATGTACATTGTGATTCTATTGGAAATGTTATAGCAGATAAAACAACACTCGAAAGAGTGTTGCATTTATGAGGCTGGTTGTTATTGATGTCTATTTGCACTGGAATAATCTTCGATTAATGCAAGTTGATGAAATAATGTCTGCTGCAACACCTAGATGTGTTGTTAGATTGAGGTCCAATATTAAATATATATATATATATATATATATATATATATATATATATATATATATATATATATATATATATATTAATAGTGTAGATTATGCAACACTGTTTTCTTGTATACACTTATGTACTTAAACAAGAATCTTACTTGGTATTTATACGAGTATGCCTGAGGACGACGGCACAGCCAGCCATTGAAAGTTAGCTCGCATAAATACCAAGTAAGATTCTTGTTTAAGTACATAAGTGAAAGTGATATATAATATGTTTTCTTGTTTAATAATTTAAAACAACATAGGTTATTCAAATACAATAATATTTATTAATTTATATTCAGAATATAAATAAAAAAATATTCTTGTATTTGAATATGTTGTTTATATATATACTATATGTTTAAATATATATATATATATATATATATATATATATATATACATATATATACTATATGTACTTCGAGCATTGATAGTATCTCCATTATCGAGCATCAGTGATGCTCGACTGGCATAAATACCAAGTAAGATTCTTTCTTGTTTAAGTACATATAGTGAAAGTGAATACAAGAAAACAGTTTATATATATATATATATATACATATATATACTATATGTACTTCGAGCATTGATAGTATCTCCATTATCGAGCATCAGTGATGCTCGACTGGCATAAATACCAAGTAAGATTCTTTCTTGTTTAAGTACATATAGTGAAAGTGAATACAAGAAAACAGTTTATATATATATATATATATATATATATATATATATATATATATATATATATATACTATATGTACTTCGAGCATTGATAGTATCTCCATTATCGAGCATCGGTGATGCTCGACTGGCATAAATACCAAGTAAGATTCTTTCTTGTTAAGTACATATAGTGAAAGTGAATACAAGAAAACAGTTTAAATATATATATATATATATATATATATATATATATATATATATATATATATATATATATAATATTGTTTATATATATTTCCTCATAAAAACATAGTCATGTTTTGTTTGATTTTTTATACCAAATTTCCCCCCATAGAACCTCAGAATGCAAGTAATTCTTTTCGGAATTTCCGTGGTTTACCACAGAATTTCCTAATTCGAGTTCTAGTTCGAATTTTATAGTAACAGATATTGTGAGTCATTTGTTTACAGCCTGTAACTTTGTTTAAAGATAAACCGCTGGTCGTATGCCTGCGTCATTATTTTCATAATGATAATATTTGAACGATTTGTCCGTCGTCGGTCTTGGAACTTGATAACTTGCTCTTGAGTAGTAATTTACTGTATTGTGTGAAGTGAGGCTTTTTGCCAAGGACCTTAAGGGGAAGCAGACGAGCAGCACTGTGTAAAATAAAGCATCAATGATAAAACGTTATGATTTGCCTTATTCAAAACAAAACTAACCTACCTTGGCTTGTCTTAGACGTTGGTTGTTCGTCTCTGCATTGTTGTTCAGTCTTACACCATTGGTTCTTGACGCAAAGCGAACGTTCGTCTCATAGACGTGATGTGGAATATAGGCCTGCCTATAAAACTATATAAATAGGTTTCCAAGGAATTTTGCTAATATAGGGAAGCTATAACTAGATGTTGGGAGAGCGTCTTAGCGCGGCATTGTTGTTCAGTTTTACACCATTGGTTCTTGACGCAAAGCGAACGTTCGTCTCATAGACGTGATGTGGAATATAGGCCTGCCTATAAAACTATATAAATAGGTTTCCAAGGAATTTTGCTAATATAGGGAAGCTATAACTAGATGTTGGGAGAGCGTCTTAGCGCGGCATTGTTGTTCAGTTTTACACCATTGGTTCTTGACGCAAAGCGAACGTTCGTCTCATAGACGTGATGTGGAATATAGGCCTGCCTATAAAACTATATAAATAGGTTTCCAAGGAATTTTGCTAATATAGGGAAGCTATAACTAGATGTTGGGAGAGCGTCTTAGCGCGGCATTGTTGTTCAGTTTTACACCATTGGTTCTTGACGCAAAGCGAACGTTCGTCTCATAGACGTGATGTGGAATATAGGCCTGCCTATAAAACTATATAAATAGGTTTCCAAGGAATTTTGCTAATATAGGGAAGCTATAACTGGATGTTGGGAGAACGTCTTAGCGCGGCATTGTTGTTCAGTTTTACACCATTGGTTCTTGACGCAAAGCGAACGTTCGTCTCATAGACGTGATGTGGAATATAGGCCTGCCTATAAAACTATATAAATAGGTTTCCAAGGAATTTTGCTAATATAGGGAAGCTATAACTGGATGTTGGGAGAACGTCTAAGCGCGGCATTGTTGTTCAGTTTTACACCATTGGTTCTTGACGCAAAGCGAACGTTCGTCTCATAGACGTGATGTGTAATATAGGCCTGCCTATAAAACTATATAAATAGGTTTCCAAGGAATTTTGCTAATATAGGGAAGCTATAACTAGATGTTGGGAGAGCGTCTTAGCGCGGCATTGTTGTTCAGTTTTACACCATTGGTTCTTGACGCAAAGCGAACGTTCGTCTCATAGGCGTGATGTGGAATATAGGCCTGCCTATAAAACTATATAAATAGGTTTCCAAGGAATTTTGCTAATATCGGGAAGCTATAACTGGATGTTGGGAGAACGTCTTAGCGTGGCATTGTTGTTCAGTTTTACACCATTGGTTCTTGACGCAAAGCGAACGTTCGTCTCATAGACGTGATGTGGAATATAGGCCTGCCTATAAAACTATATAAATAGGTTTCCAAGAAATTTTGCTAATATAGGGAAGCCATAACTGGATGTTGGGAGAGCTTCTTAGCGCGGCATTGTTATTTGGTCAGTTGCCGCATCCACAACCAATCACAGTAGAAGAGAGCCAGAGAGAGAGCGAAGAGATTCTGGAGGCCATGATCTCAGAAAATTGCACACCTTCCATCTTGGACGGATGAGCGAAAGATATCAACAGGATTTCACTAGCGTATGGGAATACAAAATTGGCAACTATAGACACACGTATGGATGTCGATGGGCTGGCGAAGAAAGAAAATTATGGACAAATTACATTGTCTGTAGGTAAAGATCAATAATTTTATTTCTTTTGTTTACAACTTTAACGCGCACGTGGACTCCACCCGTTATTATATGTCGCGAGCTGTAGCAAGAGACTCGGCCAGGCTACTTGACATTAGATTGGGGGAGAGTCCGCAAACTCAGTGTTTGTCCATCTTCGCTGTTATGTATATTTATCCGTTATAACCAATGTCTTGTTCACCACTGTACCCAGATGCAAGAGATAGGTAGACAGCTGTCTCATCCGCCTCTATTAGTGCTCGAGCGATCCTAACGGGAGATTTCCATACAGAAATGTTTTAAGGATGATTAGACTTGTTATCTAAAATGTAAGAATGTTGGTTGCACAATCAACCTGAGTCATGTATAAGATATGACATTGTTGATCACACGCTTTGTGCAATCATTGCGTGCAGTTATCAATGTGGGACATGGCCTGGTGAGGACAGATTATAAGGCTACCTTTATGCATACCTTGATACGTTGTGTTGCTGAAATGAGTTTGCTGCAATGCTGAATACATTCTTGTAATAGAATTACCATCTGACCTGAATCACAGTTGATCAATTGATAACGATGTTATTTTAAAAAAGTAGGTTTTTAAAGACAAAAGACTGTTATTTTTGGAGACGGCCGAATCTGTGATCTTGTTGAGAAACTGGGCAGTATCAAACAGACCGGCCGAACATCTTGCAAATTTAAAAATAAAATGAATTGCTAGATTAGATAGAAAGGGAGAGAGAGAGAGAGAGAGAGAGAGAGAGAGAGAGAGAGAGAGAGAGAGAGAGGGAGGGAGTATTTGAGACAGAGACACAATGTACTCACAGAGAAAGCCTCCCCCCCTCTCTCTCTCTCTCTCTCTCTCTCTGGCTCTCTTGCTTTCTGTTAATCCATCCCTCGGTTTTCACATAAACACATTCATCTACTTTTTTTACGATTTTCTAGAAATTATTTCCTCCTCACACTTGAAACAGTAGAGAAAAAGAGAATACAATACGAATAAAAAGAACAAAAAAAAGGGTGGTTGCACCTGAAAATGTAGGCTACACGGGAAAACGTATACACGTGTTTCTTGTTAAACAAAATAAGTTGTTTCAGTTTAAATAAATAATTAGTCTTATTGGAAAGTTTTTGTTAGGTTTAGTTTTTAGTTACAAATAAGAACTGCCCGCGGACAATCATGAGTATACGTCAGAGTATGGATTCCCAGCTCAAACCCCGTTAATGAACGCTACATCCGTTCTTAATGAACACACAAAAAAACCAATTAAAAATGTAACACATGTTTAAGTTTTTATATTTTATTATTTTTCAATAAATTGGTCAGTTGTGGGCCATTGTATTTTGCTGGTGAATACATTTTCGGGTTTTTAATTTTAGACCAATTAACGTTAATTTCTGTGATTTGTATTATTCGTTGTGTCGATCCTACTCACAGTTTCCCAACATGCATTCTGCTCTGTCTGTGAGAAGGAAAGAATAGTCGCCCGTGCGGCTAGCCAGCAGGAAGATTCCTTTATCTCCATTGGGGAATAGTAGTGTTCTGGTATTGATGATCACCAGTAATAGCTTCTGTTTTTTCTCAATCGTGTTGCATGGTTAAAAACATTTTAGATTTGGGGCGTCGTTTCGTTGTCTTATAACTGTCGAGTTAACCAAGGCTGTAAAGCCTGTAGGGCGTAGGCTATACTCGCCTTGACACAGAACCTTTATTGAGTTCAAGAGGTAATAATGAATGTTAACCTGCCAAAGGCTATCCTCCGACATCTGGTTTAGTCGTTCCTGGAGCAGGGTTAAAGAAATAATTATTATTAGTATAAATTATTACTTAATTAACGTCATTTGGTTTAAACTGGTCATGCTTCGTGTTATAGCTTGCTCCAAGTAAGATTTAAATCTATTATTTTTATTTTTTTTTTTTAAGCCAAGTTAAATTTAAATCTGATTCTACATTATTCAAAGCAAACTGAACTAACTTTTCATTCAAGCAGTTATTTGGTTTTAAGCCAGCTGTTTAGGTCAATGAACTTATTTCCTTGTCTGAAAGTAAAGGCAATTGTTGAAGCAATTTCATTGCAACAATAAATTAAAATGAGGTGACCTTGAAGTGGTTTCACTATTTACAAAATGCTTACTAAATACTATAGATTGTATTTTTACAGGTTATTTTTTACTTTAACATCATGCCAGTGAGCCAAAGTCTACCCAAATATCCAGTTTAGTGTTAGATCTTTACTAAAATCAGTTATCTTTAACAGGGGGGGGGGGGAGTTATGAAATTGGGAAGGCAATAGCACTAGGCATTTATTGGGCACATCTTGAGGTTTTTAAAATAATATTTACTGTTAATTCACTTCAAAAACCCCTGTTCACTTGTTTGTTCATTGCTGGACGAGACTGTTTGCTCAAGTGTGTTATTATGAATTTTCTGCGTTTTGGTATTCTGTGATGTGTTGTCCATAGATTAAGTCGTTATTATATATCCGAATTTAGTGTTCGATTGTGAATGAGTTTTATTGTGTAGTATGTCTTGTGGTTAATTTTTGCAGTATTTGTTTATTTCGAAATTTTTATTGTGTAGAATTTCTTGGTTTGTGTCAATGTTAATGTATTAACATTAAATTTTCCACATGTATTTAAGATACCATATACACATGCATTTATGATTCCATTTTTAACATATACACCCCCAAAATGTATCAATTTTCACTGACACACTAAAAGGATATAGATATTTTTATTTGTTTTACTATGTGAACATTAATAAATTCTCTGTTTTGTTGCAGTAAAAACCATACACGCACAAAGCAGATGTCCATTGGCCGAAAGAAGTTCAACATGGACCCGAAGAAAGGTATTGAATTTCTGGTGGAGCATGGGCTGTTACAGCCCACACAAGAGGATGTTGCAGGGTTTTTGTACAAAGGAGAAGGTTTAAACAAGACTGCCATTGGTGATTATTTAGGTGAACGTAATGACTTCAACGAAAAAGTGCTCAAATCTTTTGTAGATCTGCACGACTTTACCGACTTGATACTTGTGCAAGCCTTAAGGTGAGTTTATAGTTTACAATTGAATTTGTTTTTTTTTCAACAATTTGAAACTGGTGTAATTTTTTTTATTTAAATAAATAAACCTGAAACCACAAATAAAACTTTTTTTAAACAATCATGTACTTTACAGTTTAAGGCATTCATTTTCTGAGGAAATTATTACAAAATATTCTTATTTATTAGTTGGTAATTTTTTTATGAATTATTTTGAAGGTGATTACTTTGCAATTGGGTGTCCGTAAGGATTTTAAGGAAAAGTTTTATTTTATTACATTTTTTTTTTAGCATGGGCTAATAATGATATCAAACAGATATTTAAATTTTTAAACATACACAAGTTCAGTAACTAGTGTTTTTTATAATGATTTTTTCTTACTGCTTTTATGATTGATCATTGGATTTTTATATGATCAACCAGTTTGATTGTGTTTTGAAACTTTTTATTTAACCTTCTAATCTAATTGTTGTATCAACCCTGGTTTTTCAAATTATAAAATCCCCATGACTCCAGTCATTGGGCCTAAACCATTAAAGGCAATAACTGTAAATCTAATAAAACAGTTTCAAGGTTTTCAGTTATTTGTTTTTCTAAATTTGAAAAATATTAGTATTTTAACCCACAGTTCTAGTACGAGTTAAAAAAATGGGAATTAATATTAAATGCTTAGTTATAGAACTAATATTTATGGCTTCAGTAGAAAGTTAAGCACTTACAATGTAAAATCTATTTTGTCTTGAGAAATAATTAACCATATTTGTTATTGAAGATAATCCTCGGAGTAGAACAACTCATTCATTTAACAGAACTCTGTTTATGTCCATAAACATTCAGGATGGACCAATTACTAATTCTCGGTACCAGGAATCGTCACTGCCAATGGCATCAAGCCATTGTCGATACTCGATTCTTTATTGATTACAGTGCCGATTCCAATTCTTCTTTCCTTAACTGTTAAAATTTATTTAACAATTATTATTCAATATTTAACGGCATAATTTATTGAAAAAATAATTAATAATCAACTATGTTTTATTTATGTATCAGTTGCTTTGAATAAATTAAATGATTAAAAGAAATGCTGATTTCGGATAACAAAAAAATATTATTGTTATTTATGACGCAACAACAAAGGTGATTGGAAGAATTTATGTTCCGTTTGTCTGTCACTTTTATCCGATATGTTTGCTATGCTTTCAGAAATTTCTATTCATTAATTTAGGATGAACACTTTGTGTAGCCTATTACATTAAAACCGAACTTTTAAAAGGCTACCATATGACCAAGATGTTAACCAAATTCATTATCAGAGAATATCATGTATGCTTATGTAACTAAAATAAATCTAGAATCAACCTAAAAAACAAGAATCGTAATAAAAATTGTAGAATCAAAATTATAATCAGAAATGAAAATTTTAGGAATCTGCCTATCCCTAGTAAAAGTGTTTTTCATGGTGATGTAAATAAATTGAAATGTCGCCTATAACTACACAAATTTAATAGACTTTTATTACTGAATATTATATTGTTCTGTATAGCTATAACTCTAGGCAAATTATACAACAAAACTGTGTAAACTATGAATACATGTTTAATTGAGTTGCCATAGATGTAAGGAGTAACAAATCCAAAAGTGAAATGATGTCACTATAATATATTGATAAGAAAATATCAAAAAATATTTTTTAAATCTTTTAAAAGTTTTTGCTTTTATACTACTATTGGTAGTGTAATAACCTCTAATTTTGATTACATGGGATTCTAATTAAAAATGTTATTTTGCTTGTGGAGTAGGATTATTAAACCATATTTGTTTTTAAAGTCAGTTATCTATTTAATGTTTATTTTACTTTGGAACTTACCTTTGTTGGATTTTAATTTTTAACAATCATGTCTTGTCATTGTCTGTGTAATGTAAGGCGTTCTCTTCAGCCTTGTTCCACTTTTATTAATAATATTTACTATTTATTATAATAATTCTTTCTTATAGTAATAAGTCTGAGCCTAAATTTATTTAGTTTATGGTTTGGAGTGTTTGTCTCATGCAAACATACTGTGTTTACCACAAATGCTTGCATAATCATAACATCCAGAAAAAAATTGAAGTAAACAGTCTGATACCCTTCTTTTTGGTTTTTTAAAATTTCTAAAATTTATGTCTTTGTCTCTTTCCTGCCTACTATCTCTATGCTCTCCTTACCCTTGCCCTTCTCTCTCCTGCTAAAAATTAAAAAGTTTTAATAAACATCTTACATTATCGCTTTTAAAGAATCATTCTTTAACCATTGATAATAAAGTCGTTTAATTTATTTACTAAATGCTTTAATGTTTTATGTTTTCAGACAGTTCCTGTGGAGTTTCCGGCTGCCTGGAGAAGCACAGAAGATAGATAGAATGATGGAGTGTTTTGCTCAAAGATACTGCCAACTAAACCCAAATATATTTACAAACACAGGTAAACTGAGCTTTTAACAAAGTGTGTGTATGCTGTGTTTAAGGAAAAGATATATCTATCTCCACTCTGTGGAATAGAATTTAGTATTAAACACTATTATATTTTGAATGTGGCTATCAATTTCCAAATAAATACAACAGCCATTTTGAAGTCTGAAGTGCCGAAGTTTAAATTTTGATAATTAAAGACCAGTAACAAAAAACTATTAATTTTGCTGTTTTATTAAAGTTTTTTGACCCATGATCTGGTTTATGACACAGTCAAGAAATATGTGAGAAATTTCTAAGAAAGTATATTAAACATACAACTACACACATGTTGTTTTGAAATATATTGTGTTTCATAATATGTGCAATGTTTATGTATCTGGTCATGTAATAGTAATCTCTGGGGATAAAAGCCATATTTTATCACTTCTTAACTGCTTTCATATCACTACTTGTGTATTGTGTTATCTCCTGAATGCTGCATCTATCACTGACACATTATCTAAGCAAATAAAAATAATGCTTTTTACCAATGATTTGCTTGTTTACTGTGTCCTTTTAACATTCAGATAGAAGTAATTTTAAGTTCAGTTTTACAAAATTGTTTTGCTCTAGAATAAACAAAAGCTACATGAATTGGGTATTGAATCCTCTGCTAGTAGAAGGTAATTCTTGTGAGACAAGGAATAACTAGGTTGATACTAGGCAGAAATTCAGTATTTAAGCTACACTCTGATAACAGACAAACTATTAAATAATGTGTGTGTGTGTGTGTGTGAGTGTGTGTGTGTGTGTGTGTGTGTGTATATGTATATATATATATATATATATATATATATATATATATATATATATATATATTTTCACTATATGTATTTAAACAAGAATCTTACTTATATAGCTTACATTATTGTAATTTTCATTCCTGATGATGTTGGTACTGTTTACCAACGAAAACTTTGGATATAAATTAATAAATATTCTTGTATTTGAATAACCTATGTTGTTTTAAATTATTAAACAAGAAAACGTATTTTTTATATATTTGTGTGTGTGTGTGTGTGTGTGTGTGTGTGTGTGTGTGTGTGTGTGTGTGTGTGTGTGTGTGTGTGTGTGTGTGTGTGTGTGTGTGTGTGTGTGTGTGTGTGTGTGTGTGTGTGTGTGGTATGTGTGTGTGTGTGTGTGTGTGTGTGTGTGTGTGTGTGTGTGTGTGTGTGTGTGTGTGTGTGTGTGTGTGTGTGTGTGTGTGTGTGTGTGTGTGTGTGTTTGTGTGTGTGTGTGTGTGTGTGTGTGTGTGTGTGTGTGTGTGTGTGTGTGTGTGTGTGTGTGTGTGTGTGTGTGTGTGTGTGTGTGTGTGTGTGTGTGTGTGTGTGTGTGTGTGTGTGTGTGTGTGTGTGTGTGTGTGTGTGTGTGTGAACATACATTTTTTTCAGGGCTCCTAATATTATATTTATCTACTAAATATCTAACCAAAGATGAAAATAAAATGTTGCTGAATGATCAAAACTTTTAAAAAATAATGAATATATACTTTAGAAACATTAAATAATGCTTAGTTTAAATTTCAGTTCTGTGTTTTATTTAATTGATTAGTGATTAGTTTAATGTATTATGCTACCACAGTGCAGTAAGTATAATTTGTCCAAACGGCCTTGCGCCCTGAAGGATTAGAGCAACCCTCGCTCCCCCACGTGCAGGCACACTCACACGCGTGGCCCGGCCTACCTGCCGCTAATGGTTCTTCTTTGAATCACCAACTAGTTCTTGTACTACAAAATCAATTTTTTTTAACTGTTAAGTTTGCTTAATTTGTACTCTAATAACTGAATTCTAAATATTATTCCTCGCAAAATGAGTCCAAACACGGTACAATTGTGACAACTCTGAGCGGTTTTAGTGGGTTTAAAAATTAGAAAACAAATAAAACGAGACTTTTATCACGTATTTTATATTGTATTAATGAGACGTCTTTAAAGAAATAATAATCAGATCAATAACATGGAAACCATTTACAATTATACTAGTTAGTTATTATACAGTAATGTTGCAAAATGAATTTGTAATAATTATTATTTTACTTTTAGTATATGTTCTATGTTATATTATTTATGATTTAGTTTATTTTCTCATAAATTTGAAATCTTTACTAGAATTACTGTAATTATGTATATTATTCTGATTGTGCAAATTCAAATAAAACGTCTATAACCATTTTTAAGTAGACAAATTTATAATTTTGTAACCTACTGACCATAAAACATCTCGGAGTTGTCACAATTGTACCATGTTTGGACTCATTTTGCGATGATTAGTATTTAGAATTCAGTTATTAGAGTACAAATTAAGTAAAGTTAACAGTTAAAAAAAATTGATTTTGTAGTACAAGGACTAGTTGGTGATTCATAGAAGAACTATTAGCGGCAGATATTCCGGGCCGCGCGTGTGAGTGTGCCTGCACGTGGGGGAGTGAGTGTCGCTCTAATCCTTCAGGGCGCATGGCTGTTTGGACAAATTATAGCACTACATTCCACTTTCTAATAAATGTTCATTCCTGCTGAATGAAGGATCGTAAGTATTAATAGCATACTATTGTATCTATAAGTAATAATACAAACAGGATCTTACAATGTTATGTACATGTTTAGGGAATAAATATATTGAATTACTTGTGTTATTTTATTATATTTATGTAAAGTGTTGTTTTACCTATCACTATAATATATTTTATATATTTCAAATACATGTTATGTTCTATCATTTGCTATAATAATGCTCAACACCAGTTATATTGAATTGCTTGTGTTATTTTATTATATTTATGTAAAGTGTTGTTTTACCTATCACTATAATATATTTTATATATTTCAGATACATGTTATGTTCTATCATTTGCTATAATAATGCTCAACACCAGTTTGCACAACCCTAGTGTGAAAGAGAAACCGTCGGTGGAACAGTTTATTTCAATGAACAGAGGCATCAACAATGGAGGAGATCTGCCTCGCGAGTTGTTAGTTGTGAGTACTTTTCTGTTTTTCATATAGCTCAGATCTATCAGACTAGGTTAGTTTACTGCTGCTGGCTTATATAATTAATGTATTTTTTTTTAATGTTGCATCAAACACAAATATTTATAATACATTTTGTTCCCTAATTTTCATACTCATTTTCTTTACTATTTAAACTGTAGTTGAAAGCACTTTATAGTTATAAATTCCGTGGTACTTTAATGTTATTGATGACAAATATTTTTTGGCAGAGTTTATATGAGAGCATTAAGACTGAACCTTTCAAGATCCCAGAGGATGATGGGAATGATTTGATGCATACATTCTTTAACCCTGATAAGGAAGGATGGCTATGGAAACAAGGTAATTGATAAATAAAATTAGACTGTTTTTTTTGGGAAGTTACCAAGCTTTTTAATTTTTTAAAATAAGTTTAGCATTTAGTTACTTAAAACATAAGCTTATTTTAATTAATTTTCACCGAATGAAATGGACTACAAAATTTAAGAGTTTCTTTTAATGTTAGATTTTTGTTAAAAAAAAAAAACAAAATTTATTATTTTTTGTATTAAAGTTTGTGTGTGTGTGTGTGTGTGTGTGTGTGTGTGTGTGTGTGTGTGTGTGTGTGTGTGTGTGTGTGTGTGTGTGTGTGTGTGTGTGTGTGTGTGTGTGTGTGTGTGTGTGTGTGTGTGTGTGTGTGTGTGTGTGTGTGTGTGTGTGTGTGTGTGTGTGTGTGTGTGTGTGTGTGTGTGTGTGTGTGTGTGTGTGTGTGTGTGTGTGTGTGTGTGTGTGTGTGTGTGTGTGTGTGTGTGTGTGTGTGTGTGTGTGTGTGTGTGTGTGTGTGTGTGTGTGTGTGTGTGTGTGTGTGTGTGTGTGTGTGTGTGTGTGTGTGTGTGTGTGTGTGTGTGTGTGTGTGTGTGTGTGTGTGTGTGTGTGTGTGTGTGTGTGTGTGTGTGTGTGTGTGTGTGTGTGTGTGTGTGTGTGTGTGTTGAAGATGTATTTGTGGGTATCTTTTAAGAACAAAAGTAAAATTCACTAACCATATGACTATACAATCTTAATCACTAGTGACCTGTTCAATAACAAGAAACTAATTTGGAAAAGTCTGGTTTTGACGGTTATAACTTAGATTACATAAACACTTGAGAATATTGCTTAAAATTAATTAAAATGCATTAAACAAATGGATTCTGTAGTTACAAAAGGAAAATATATGGTAGTGGTTGAAGCAGAAATAGTGGGGTAATTCATCTGTGCTGGAGATTTTTGTTTTCTCCACTTGACATTAAGTAGCTGTTCTCTTCTTCTATAATATATTTATACCAGACCATAATAGAGAAAAATAATTTGTATAAACATCTATAAAGCTTGAAATGTTTAAATTTTAATTGTATTTAAAGGTAAAATAAATATGTTTACTTGTTAGCGTTTAATCTTGTTAGTAACACTTGACAGAGTACCTGGCTCTGTTTGGTTTTTAAAGTTACAAATTTCACTCTGTTGCACTTTTACATTTAGTTTTCAAGTTGGTTAACTCAGAAGTTTTAATTGTCTCATTGTTGCAATACTAATTTGTTGTTGATGTTTCCTATTAATGTTACAGAAGCTCAAATTCTGTATACAATTTATATTATAATTTTATTTAATTTATTTATAGAATAATTTTAATGTACTGAAGTATAAATTATTATTTGATTCCATCCTTCACTTGAGATACTAGTTTTTTACTAAAAATACTTGAATATATATTAATTAGTATGCTAGACTAGTCTCTAGTAACACTGAGTTATGGTCTGAGTTGACAATGGGACACTTCTCGCAAAAAAATGTAACAAAATTTTCAAATTAATAAATTTGTTGAGCACTGGGGTCTAATTTTTTAACTAAATAAATAAATCCCACTAACCACAATACAAATATCTTTATTACAATTACTTTATGTACATTTTGATTACATGGTAATCATCTTCAGAAGTACTTATACAATAGTAATACAATATTAAAGATTTTTGTATTGTGGTTAGTGGGTTTTATTTACTAAGTACTTCTAAAGATGAATCAAAATGTACATAAAGTAATTGTAATAAATATTTTTGTATTGTGGCTAGTGGGTTTTATTTATTTAGTTAAACAATTTTTAAAATTGAACTAAATATTTTAAAGTAAATGCATTTCCTAAAAACTTAAACTATCATAGTGAAACATTATTATTTTAGAAATTGTAGTGAAATATTAACTTGAAAATGTGGAGTTGCTGTATTTATCTACAGCAACATTGATGGAAGAGACTTAAAATATCTTGACTGGTAATATTTTCTAATGTTACATAATTTTCATTTTTTTAAAATCTGAAATAATAATTTTTATATCAATAATATTTTACTAAAGTTTTATCTTTGTTTTAAGAGCATGTTTGTGTTTAGCTCATAACTTCTGAGTTATAATTTTAAAAAAAATATTCACAAAATAAGTTTATATTTTGTTAATACTTTTTACAAGATTAGTTGCTGGGTTACTCTATACTGTTAGTAGTTAGTTTAATTACGTGTTGATTTCTCAGTTTATTCCAAGATTTGATATTTTAATTTTGAATTTTCTAGTTTTTGAAAAACCCACAAATTGCATTTCTCCAGTCTGTTTTAATTGTTTTGAATTACATGACTTACAAAATTCATTTTAGATTTGATTTAAGCTTTGAAGATCTTAGAATAATTTTCTGTAGGTATAAATTTAAACCCCTTTACACCTTTATTTGCTAGAAACTTATAAGCATTGAAAACTAAATTTCTATCAGTTGTTAACCATTCCAACCTGTGTATATTCATTTCTGTAGAATGTCTTATACTAAAACTAAACCCATTGAGGATTTATTGGGTTTGCTATCAAAAAATATTTTTGTAAAATATTGATTTGTGCCTTCAGAAAGTTCTAACTTGTAATAAAACTTGATGCTTCACTTCAAACAGATAGCATTTTATCTTAATATTTTCTGTCCTTATTTTTGGATCCTTGGGCAGGACTTACTTGAAATGTTTTTTTTTTTTTTTTGAAGATACAAATTGGTGTCTTTAGAAAGGGTGCAGAGAATTCTGACTTTCAGAATTGCAGCTTTTCTTCACACAGCTCGTGATTATAGATGTTACATGTCAATATTTGTCTGATTTTGTTAAATTTTTATACCAGCAAAAAAACAATACAAAATTATTAGAAATAATTATTTTAATATTTCAGTTTGTATTGAAAATCATCTAGATCCCATGAAGTTTAACTTGAAATATATTTATCATATAATCCAGTGATTTGTTTGTCCATAGAAATGACAAGAATTTTCCATAACTAAACTCCAAATTTAACATGATAAAAAATATAAATCCACAGTTTTGAATAAATTTGAGGAAGGCTTAGTAATACAAAAATAATTTGCTACAATTTACAGAACTAATCTAGTTTAAAACTAAATCTGTTTATAATATGAATTGGTTTTAGCTCTTAATAATTTTATCACCAAGTAACTAATATATACAAATGCAATTTTTTCTTTGTAGGTGGAAGATACAAAAGTTGGAAACGTAGATGGTTCATACTGAATGATAATTGTTTGTATTACTTTGAGTATACAACAGACAAAGAGCCTCGTGGGATTATTCCACTAGAGAACATATTGGTAAGAGAAGCGGCGGACAGACACAAACCACATTGTTTTGAGTTGTATGCGTCTGGCTCCGACTTCATCAAGGCTTGTAAGACTGACAGCGAAGGCAAAGTGGTGGAAGGTATGTACATGGTTTAGGACAGAATATATTGCATAAGAGTAATTTCAGATACAGTAGAGTCTTTTTATTATATTTTCCAAAGTTCTCCTTAAAAACTCTGCATTAAATTGGACTGTGTTGTGTTATCAGGAGGAAATAGAATGATTAACCTTTTTGTACAGGTGCCCAGCTTCAGCCGATAGCCCAATGTCCATGATATATGATAGATGCAAGACCCTAGTATTGTTTATTCTTTAGTATATCCTGCCATACTCGATTTTGTAGAATATCCCTTGTAGAAATCGGGTAGTGACAATTAAGTAATATGTACTCCAAGCTCTCTTCCTCATTGTCGCCACAAAGTTGGCAGCGAATCAGAAAGGCCAAAACTGAACAAATATTTTTGAGTTACAATGTGACCTGTATATATTTTAGCTGCAAAAGGAGCAGTCGGACGAGTAAAAGACACAACCGGCGGAAATAAAATTGAATCATAAATAGGCCAAAAGTAATTTTCATGTTTACTTTCTTAAAATACAATAAACCTACAAGTTCTACTAATATAGTGTAATAAAATCGCTTAGTATGATTGTGTACACAGTTACAGTACTGTATTATCTTTTGTTTATGTGTTTGGTTCTGAGTATAAATAAGCATTTCATCAAAATTATATTATGATTATTTTGCCGGTTCTCATTTTATCAATTTATTCATACATACTATATACTTTTGATACTATATAAGTGAAAATTGTTATTTATGGTCATAACTTATTTTTCCTCGCCCTGACAATACAGTAAAGTGGCTTTAGTTTTAATAGAATTTCAATCCTGATGAAAATTTCTAAGGGTTGAAAGTTGGCAAAATCCGAGTAGGATAGGATAATTGACCAGTTTGCATGCAAATTATAGCTTCGGATGATTATTTAAAAACAAACCTCATTATGAAACTAAATTTTATCACAGGAATATATCAAGAATATTTGATATACTGTGAATATATTGAAATTTTGTTTGTCAAAAGTTGGTCAAATAAATATTGAACCTATTAAAGTAGGTAGCTTAGTGAATCATAGATAACTTAGCAACTTTTAGAGCCTCCATACACTGGTTGACCCTCGAAGTGGTCAACTTGAGAAAAATCGCGTTCGTCTCTCCCCTCCACTCAACTTCCTACGTTGGTGCATTGGAGTCCACAGACGGGGATTTGTGCTTGTCAAAAACCGAGTAGTTCCTCGTCCCCTGCGGCCCTCATCTTGTGAGATCGGTAGTGCACAGGATTTATCGAGAGTCTATCGATTCTACGTCATGGAGATAATAGTAATAATTGCATTTTCTTTCTTCTTTTTCTGTAATTTATTAATTTTTACAGATTTTTTTAATGATTGATGAATGTTATGTTCATTGGTTGTAGTACTCATAGTTTTAATTATTGTAGTTTAATTTTTAATTAGTTGTACATGATAGAGAGTGGTGTATGAATCTTTTGACATTCTATAAAATGCTAAAACTTTAGTGTCACCCTGTTCCAGTTCTTTTGCACCAACAAATAACCGAGTATTAAAATTACGTTCAATATAAGGATGCACATAATGTACGTTTATTTCTTTTCAAGCGCCAGTACCACAAAAACATCACAAAGTCTTCCTCATCATTACCTGAACTGCTCATTTTTATTACGTTCTGCGTTTAAAAATGCGGAGGTCAGTTCTGGTTGCTAGATGCAAACAAACTGATGCAACCAATGTGTGGATGGGAGACACCCAAGCCACAGATATGGCACAAGACAAGAGTGAACCGCGAACCTCTCGACGAGTCAACAATCGACCCATGTGCGGAGGCTCTTAGAAGAATAAGTTATATTACGCGAACCTCTCGACGAGTCAACAATCGACCCATGTGCGGAGGCTCTTAGAAGAATAAGTTATATTACAATTTTCAGAGAACCACCCTAATTGTTGTTTACAAGAACATTTACAAAACAAATGCTTATCATTAATTTAATATATTGATATCATTCGGATGTTTGCACACTGCCAACGGAACATAAACAAACTATTTTAGAAGAAAATGTGTGATAGTACAGTAGGGTTTGGTAAAGAGGTAGTTAAAACTAATAATGAGAATGGGAGCACCAATTGCATCACCATCAAACGAGTCAAGGATAAAAGAAAAGTGCATCAAGTTTATTGATTGGCCGTTTTAGAATGTCACTGGCTGATTTGAAGGTGGGAACTCAACTGACCCTATCAAAACTATGACATTGTGGTGGGATAATACCCATGGGGCAGTATTACGCCTATTCCGACGTAGGTGAAAAAAAGTTGTTCCTCTTATTTTACTTATCTAACATTTCTAATTGTGTAGCTATTATGATGACCATAGTTTTTAAAATGACGTAATATGTTTTATCACCAAGACTTATGTATCTACCAAGACTTGAAGAGTATTTCTACCCTGTTCATTGGGTAGAGATAACAATGTATAACCAATTAGGTACAGTTTCTTATGATTGGGTGAGATTTTTATGGGGCAGCAGTTAAGAAAAGCCTCAATTCTGGTGAATAATATGGCCAGTTCTTAAGCAGTCAACAAGGTGGTGCCTATGGCTTAACAAAGTTGTAGCAGAATGAGGAGCAGAAGGAGGATTGACATGTCATGAGGTTAACTTGTGGAAGAGTACAGAAACTGGATACCTCTTTAAGGTGGTTAGCATCACTAGTGAAGTTAGTTCCATTGTCAGAGTGACAAGTTCAAGGAGGCCTTGGCATGATATGCAGCTAAGGTCTTTGTGTTCATGAATACAAATAACTCTTGATTATTTTTGTGCTTCTCAATTGACTAGTCTTAGTATGAAATGGACCGGCAAAATCAATTTCCACATTCTTGAAGAGGAGTGGAGGTCTTTTACAATGAGAAGGCAGGTTCACCATCATTGGCTGACTATTTTTGAAATACAGCCTAAAACTGCTCATGCTTGCCTAAATGATCTGCTGCAATAGAGTCTGTAAAAATATATTCCAAAATTGGCAATCAATGTTTGAGTCGGGCAGTGAAAGTGGTTACAAAGCAAGATTGGTTTAGAGACTGCTTTTAGGCAGTAATAACGAATGTTTTAGTTGGAAACCAAGGGTGAGTGATTTAATCGAACACCCACTCTGGTCAAACCCAAAAAGTCAAGAAACATGTTTAAGTACATAGATGGTTAGAACAAGGGCTGATATTAGAATCTGAGAGTGTGTAGGTTTTCGGTGACAATTGCTGACAAATCATATACATAACTGTATGCTTGGTGATGTGTGTATAGGCTGGAGAAACTTGTGCTGGTGTCCAGTAGATTACTGGCTAATTTGTATCTAGGTTATAAAATAGTTATAATAATGAAATAATGTTGTTAAAATAGTTATAAGTTCCACTACTTATTTATTCAAATGTATAGACTAATTTGTCATTTAAAGCAGAACAGGAATCCAACAAATAAGCAGATTTAAAAAAAAGTCTTTGACATTTAGCTGTTGTAAAGTTATTATTTACTTGTGTTCTTTGTGTGCAGGTAAACACACTGTATACAGAATGTCTGCTGCAACCTCAGAAGAGAAAGACGAGTGGATCAAGTGTGTCAGGTAAAATAGAAAATTGTGTTCTGTTTTTGTTTCTTATGTTAGTATCACAATTTTCCTATTTTTTAAAGATTTTTAAAACATTTTTTAAAAATACAAGCGAACTGAAAAACTCTAAAAGATGTTTGACAAGCCTAACAAGGCTAATATAAAGACGATAGTAAAACTTTAACAAAGAGAGTAAGTTAAAAATAAGAGAATGTAAATAAAATAACTTTAGTATGACACAGGACTTCATGTAGATGTGATGGTCCTTAAACACATCAAGTGATAAAATGTAAGTTTGATTAAGTGATACTGGTGTAGATAAGTTTATCGGTTTATTTCAATATAGTGGAAAATTATTTTTTTTAAATAATTCTGCTTATACTTTGTGTTGTGCAATTTTCATCGTAACCATTAGCTATCTTCAAGTTTTCTGATTTTCTACTCATCTTAATATCCTATACTTCTGAGTCCTTGAGGAAATATTGTGATCGGTAGCTTGTAGCTTTGCAACCCGCTTGTAGCTTTGCAAACCATTTATCAGTACTAATGGAGCAATATAAGCAATTGTTTCAATTTTTTAAATTTGTAACTAGTGTTTCTTCTTTCTACAAGCTTTTAACAAAATTGGTATGTTGCATAAATAAAATATTGTGTTCAGTTGTCTTAGTCACTGTCAAAAGAAATAAAAGTTAGTTTGTTTTTAAACTAATTTGTTCTTGCTTAAAAAAAACAATGTTTGTAACAATTATGCAAAAATTAAAAATACTAAGGCTATTAAGATCCGCTAATAAAGTTGTAAAATTCCAGACAAAGTATAAGCCACAACCCATTCTACGACATGCTTGCAGCGAGAAAGAAGAAAGCACAGAAAAACAGCGCTCATCATCACCATCACCATGCAAAGAGCTAAAGACAACGGTGTTCACGCATCTCTAGTGCCTTTAGTGTTACTTACATTCTAGTCGTTGCCAATTGTGCTTCCGTCCGATTGTGTTAGCGAGTAAGCTCAGGACGAGAGATATAGCTTGCACATGAGCAATCATTCCAGTGTACAGTGTAAAATGTTAAATATTTTTTTGTAAGTATTTGTAAATAGATGTGATTTTTGTTTTTAAAGTAAGCACTTTTATTTCAAGTCTTTGTACAATGCAACATCATATATGTTATAACTCATGAAATTATGTTTAATTCGATATCTGTATAATTTTCTTATATTTGGATAATAGACCCTACATATATGACAGTTCTCTTAGATTTTACTAGAAAATCTTTATACAGCTGTTGTAGGCATAAAATTATTTTAAAACTATTCTTTTGCCACTATTAATCCAATTTGTAAGATAATTACTTTGATTTGTAAAAGAAAAATGTATTCCCGACTGATTATGTTTAAAATTAAATATTTTAGATTGATTCGTACATTGTTATTGGGTTGTAACAATGTAGTGTAAAGAGGACTGGTCAAGTTTTCTAGACATAACTATTGGAAAAAATGTATTAGATTATTTTTATCTATTAACAGTTTACGTAATCTGCAAAAGCTGTCTGATTTTGTTAATTACCTGTAAAAGTATGTTGAAAATTGTTTTTTCAAAAAATAATTACTTTACTAGATTAAAAAGCATAGTCAAAAGTTATAAATTTTGAACTGTTACTCTAGTAAGAGAATTAAATATGACTAAATTATAACAAAATAATATGTACAGTATAAATTGAACTGTAATACAAAGATATATTAAAATTGTAAATAGGTATTATTACATACTTAGGTAATTTTATAAAAGAATGACCTAATTGGTTTTTTAGTTGTAATGCTATTTAAAAACGTTTATCTTTCCAGACTTTCTGGTTATTAACACACACTTTGAACACCAGAAATAAAATACTATTTGTAGAATGCTGACTGTTTTTTATGTTTTTAAAAAATTGTAAAAGCAATTTGGAGTAATAAAAAATACGTAGCTGGAAACTTTATTTTCTTCTTCTTGTGATGTGTAAATCTTGATATTCTTTTAAAAAATTATGTTTCTGTATATCTTAAAAAGTATGATAAAAAGTGTATCAAATTGTCAAAGTACACCAAACTTATTTACAATTATCATATACACAGAAGGTGCCCTCTGGTGTAGTTTCATTAACTTTGCACTTAAAAATATATGAATATTTACTCGTTGGGAGTTCACACACATGGTCTTAAAGAAGATTAACTTTCATTACAAGTGCCAGATTTAAGATCTGTAGCATAAGAATACAAGAAGATATGTTATAAAGAAGATATGAAAAATTCTTTTAATTACTCTTGAACCTGAAATTGTTCTGATCTATTAATTCACAAGGTAGGGATTGTCATTGGAATCTCTTGAAAAATAATTTGTCACTAAAGTTCATGTCATTTAATAAACCAATGATTGCTTAGTCATTCAAAGTATTCAACTCCATAATGTCACTGGAAAAAGCAAATTACTGACAGACGATAACAGATTAAAAGCTTTTTTAATAAATTTATATAATACATTGCTCGCATTATAGAAGTGGAAGTTGCTAATAGCACTAGACAGTT
This sequence comes from Prosapia bicincta, assembly GCA_036971475.1. Lineage (NCBI taxonomy): Eukaryota > Metazoa > Arthropoda > Insecta > Hemiptera > Cercopidae > Prosapia > Prosapia bicincta. The sequence goes on from JBAIZL010000002.1 coordinate 185,118,468, forward strand.
TGTCAAAAAGTAAATGAAACCCATAAAATTATGAACAATTTTAAATTGAGGTTCACTGTAAAAGCTAATTCTGTAAAATAATCTGATCTGTTATCTTTTTGCCGTTATGTGAAATTATGGGCTCCAAGCTCTAAGTGTTAAATACCTTCTAAAAAACTAATATTTTTTGAGGCTGCGGCCTTTTCGAATTACAGACTTGAATATTAAACATTTTACAATCCTTTAAATGATTTTTTTTCAAGTTTTAGTATTTAAATTTATTTAAATAACAAAGGAAATTGGAACTAACAATGTAAAACATTTATACACTTTTTGCTGCAATACAGTTTTAATTCTCTTACACAACTTCTGTACATATGAATCCTACCAAAGATGCTAAATGTGGAAGCAATATACATATATATTTCAAAGTTTAGGTTTATTAAAAATTGCTCTATAGAAAACAGTGAATCAGTTATTTACATATTTCATGTAACTGTGCTTATGTAGTTATAATTTAAACTGAACAATCTTTCCCTTCTACCACCTGAATATAATCTGGATGAGTCATTATTGAACATAATTAAGGATTTGGCAAACTCTTAGATTTTTGATAAAGCAATTGTTGGTGGTTGAGAATTTTAAAAAATCTGAATAAATAGAAAGTTAAAAAAGTTCTTTTTTTTACTTAAAAATTGTAATCAATTATGTACAAAACATTCTAGCTGTATCTTTTAATAACAACAGTGCTTAGAATTACTCAAGCTATAGTTATGTACTTGGATATATTAATATAGGAAACCATATTTTTAAACTTTGTTTTATCATTTTCAAAATCCAAAGTTTTTACCAGGGTACATTTAAATAAATAAGTAATAAGATTTTGAGTATATAAAATTGTTTTTTAACCCTCATGCACGCACGCGCCTTTTTATCTAACGTAAGTAGGCGCGTTGTTGTATTTTATACATCTTGGTTTTCTACATTTTCCTTAACTTTCAATCGAGTTATTAAAAGTGTGGTCTTACCAATGAAAAAATTACTTCCGAGTTGACCCCAGCAATGTTTATCAGAGCAAAAAAATAATGCAACTGGCCATCTTCTTGTCCTCCGGGCAACGTTATATGTAGCACAAAGCTGGTACTATCAACTCCACCTTTCGTTCTCTTGTATTGCAATATAATTTCTGGCTTATTTGTTTGTTCGTCAACATCATCTGAGTCGTGCATAGTCGAAATCAATATTACAGCTTTATTATTTTTTTTGTCGTATATGAGACCATGGTTCGATCATTCTGGAACCCAAACAAGGAAGTACCTGGCTGATTGGTTTCATTAGGTAGAAATTCTGGTGGAATTTCCCGTTTGTTCTTACGTAGAGTGCAAATCACCTTCCATTTCACTTTCTGAGTTATGATCACTTTTTTCAGCTTCACCGTTGCTCAGATCATCGTCACTTTCAATAAAATCAGCATTATCAATTTCTTCATCAGAAAGATCCTGTAAAATTTTTGGAATGTCTTCCAAATTCACTCCTAAAAACATGAAAATTTATAAAAATGTTGAACAAAACAAATAATACATAATTCTTTTAAAAAATGTTTATAAAAAACTTACGTTCCATCGTGGAGAAAAATAAACTGCACCGAAAAAATAAAAACGTCAGAAGGCGCCTTGTTGTATTTTGTACAACAGTGATGACTGACCAGAACTAATCGCACACTGAGGCTATGTTGATAGAATAAAGACATTGATGACAACTGATAAGAGTAGTGGGGGGCACCAATAGAAGAATAGAACGGTGATTTGAACAAATAACTACCAACAGGTTTCAACAAGAATCAAAATATTAAAACTGTTGTACTTTTTACAACAGCGCGCGTCCTTGAGGGTTAAGGAGTATTTTATTTAAAATTTATTAGTTTTAAAATATTTGTCAAAATTTTAGCATGGTTAAAGTTTTGCAGCATAAAATTTTTAAAATCTTACACTTGATCTGTATCTGTTTGTGAACAAAAGTAACTAGGGACTATTTTAAATACTTGATATTTAATGCAATTGTCAAAAGTATTCTTTGATTTACAGGGTTTTAAAGGTTTCCTTTTTTTTAAAGATCGAAATAAAATACTTAATTGTTAACAATAATAAAATATTTTATTTTTTTATAAAAGTTTAAATTAATTTCTACATGCAGCTGTGTTAACAAAAATCGATTATGAAGAGAATAATGTGGATTTAAAAATGTAAAGATACTAAAAATATATCCCTTTAATTTTGTAATTAAATTGTAGTAAAAATAACAAATAAGTGTCTATAATTTTAATTCCCATTGTTGCCCTCATATTTGGCCATTTAAAAATATGTTACTCTCAATAAAGAAGGAATTAGTATTCCAAAAACCACAGATACTATTTTCTTTTTTACAACTCTGATAAAGTAAATAAAATAGAAATTTTCTGTATGATATATAGGTGTCTTGATTTGAATACAATATTTTGTAAAGTAATGCATATATTTTAATTTTGTAGGATTACATATTATCATGTATTTAAAATATCTTAGTGTATAATATGAATAAATAAATATATTTCTTTGTAGGATGCCAGTTTATTCAAAAGAATCAAATACAACATAGATGTGCCTCTATTTTTAACTTTTCTCATTTTTTAATAATTCAAATATGTATATAAAGTAAATATGTTATTATATGTTTGTACATGTATATATAAAATATTTTTGTTATAATTAAACTTCTCCTTGGAAGTAAAAATAATGCAATCAGGATTGCTGATTTGAATGCATTTGAAAATGCTACATGTTTTATTATTAAAGTTTTATTTCTTAGGATAAACAAAAGATGATTTATTGTAATTTTCACTCTGTGCACTTTGATGATTTAATTTGTTGATAATCCAATTATTAATGTTTAACACTAAATTTCTCACATTAAAAATTATAAATATTATAATGTTTTTTTAAGAATTATTTATTATTGAATGAATGAATAATTTAAATTCTTTATTTTTAACAATTTTTTTAAATTTAAACAATAAACAGGAAAAACGTAACAAGTTTTAACAAAATAGACAAAACTCAATTCTTAATATGTTAGATACAAGATTTTATAACCTAGGCTATTTTCTAAGATCTCTTATTATCTCGGGGTTTTATGCATGGGCTATATCTTCTAACTCTTTGGTTAATTAAATAGATTTTAATATATAAAATTAATTTTAAAAAATAGTTTTAATTAGCTTCCTGATGTAAAATCTTAAATTTGGAATAAGAAAAAGGTCCCTAAACTGTTTGAACTGGATTAGGCTTTCTTATTACTAAACTATTATATTATTTCAAGATATTCTAATAATTTACAATTTTAGATTTTCTTATAATTTTCTTTTTATAACTTTAAAAGTTCACTAAAAGTTTATTTCTCTAGTGCTATGTACTTATCGACTTACGGAGTTTTGCTGATTGTTCATATAGGATTCAGTTCTCTTTATATTTTATGTTTCACACACAATTAAATTCTTATTGATTACTTTAATTATAATAACTTGTATTATAGGTTTTAAATTCATTTATTTTTGTTTTATTTTGGCCACGTTTCTTCACAAATTCGTATAATTTTGATGAGATGCTTCAAACGGGATTTTGACTTCTAAAAATGGCTTCGCTTCGTTCGGCTGCCCACGCCAGACTAACGCGTCGTTTTAATTTTTTAAATTTTAAACATGGCGTGGATTCCTTCTCCAATTCCATATTAATTACCCATAAACCTTTGCTTTCATGTAATGAAGTTCCTTTTTCTCCCACTAGAGTCAACTGTAACACTGACCTACTTTCTTGGATTAAATTTGATCAACTAACGAAATTGTTCTCAACCGTTTTAATTTTGTCAACATACTGCTTCACCTATCCTATCCTCAACAAACCTTCCAGTGTTTATTTAATTACTATTATTTGTGTGTGCAGTGTCTTTGCTTTTTACTTTTGTAATAATTCCGAAATGTGTGTGTTTGGTATGGGTTAATGCAAACCTAACCCCTATCTCACTTCATTGTTTACAATTGTGTTTTACCTTCTCTTTCAAGTAATTACTTATGTCCTATGTTAACAAAGTTTACAATTTTATTATTATTAGATTATCTTGTTCTAATTTTATTTGTTAGGTTATTTGATCCAACAAATTTCCTAATGCATTGTTTCCAGTTCAGAATCTTTTTTATATGTTAAAACCTTTTCTAGGCTTTCACCTTAAATTAGTTTTAATTTAATCTAACCAATCTCTTAATGAATTTCTCCGATTTCACATTTTGTGTGAGTTATTTCTAATCTATTCTTCCAATTCTTAAACAACATTATATAGCCCATTCTATAAATGATACAATATATAGTTGTCATATATTTTATATATAATAATATAGCTAAATTTATACAGTAATACTATGTACTTACGTGATATATATATATGGCGTTGTTCACTCCGATTGTTTAATTTCAAATCATTAAGTTTAGAAATATTTAATGGACTTTTGTGTTTTCGGTTGAAGGTGTGAGAAACTTAGTGTTACATAAAAGCATCAGCTGTTACTATCACTTGGTATAGTATATTTAATGTAAATTAATTTGTATATTGATATCATAGACTAAGAGACATAAAAGGCAATTTATATTTACTCTACAGTTATGTTACAATATTATTATTCTTCAACACTGGTTTCAATTTGACTATATTGCTACCTACCTTAGTCCATCGATTTTGTGTTGGATGTACAAGATGTTAACCAGTTATCTAAATCGCTGAAGTCAACTTAAGTAGCATATTTTAAACGAGGGCTATATAAAAGGAGCAAAATGTGGAGACTTTTTTAATAATTCATTTTTTTCATAATTGCACAAAAATATTAATAAATCTTATTACATTACTTGAATACAGTTCTATGAAAAAGTTTATTTTTTTTATAATATAGTAATAGGCAGTCAGTTTTATTTACTGCATTTGGACACTATGTTAATCATGAACATGAATTGTGAAACAGATATAACATAACGGCATTGTTATTTACCTAAATAACTATGTATTCTTGTTAGCACCTGTAAGCATTGTTCTCAATTCACCTTTTTTAATAATTTAGTTTTCTAAATTTCACCTGATAACCTATCTTATTATCTTAAAAAAATGTAATTGTATTCTTTAAACATTAGTTACAAATTATAAGTAGGCAGCATTTATAGTATGTTTTACGTGTTTGTTAAAAAAAAGTTTTTAAGTGTATGGAATGTTTCAAAAGTAAAATTATATTACATATATTTAAAAAGTGATTTTATATCAATCTCACATCTCACTGATATTTTACAATACATTCAAAACTTTATAAAATCAATTTAATAAAGCAGCACAGCATGGCTTCAAAATTATCAGTTAGGGTGGAGGTTTGGTTTTTGATAAAAAAATATTAAATTATCTAAATTATCTAGACTTAAGTGAACAGGTTGAGGCGTTAAGTGATAGATGGTATCCAACTTGTGTGCAGAAATGTAATGATCTACGCCACGATTGAGGCTAATTCATTTGTCAGCCGGTTAGCTTATGATAGAATAATAGTTTTTTTTTTAATAACCAAATGTATCCCAACCAGGTATATATTGTAATGTATTATAATATAGTTGAGGTTTTGAAGTTTTGTGTGTGGGAGGGGGTTTGCAAAGTGAGGTTTTTTGAATTTTTAAAGAAAGGGTTAGCCTCCTAGTTTTATTAATCAGAGTTCCTGAGGACTTTCTATGTTTAATACAATTTTTTTTTTTTTTTTGCTAGTGACATGTGAGATTATTATGAATACCTCAGAAATTAGAATATTTGCAACAAACCAGGTTACTATCAGCTTAGAACCATTGTAGTCATTTTTGGGAAAGAGACTAAAATTATTGTCATAACTGTATTGTTAATGTAAGCATAGCCTATTTGTATATACTGACAGCACAAACCTACCAAAGTAATAATTTATTTCTTTTTATCTCATGTATAAAATAAAATTTTAAAATTGTTTATTATCATTTTTTGTAAATAATTTTTCATACCTATTTGTGTTTATTCATTCAGCTACTTTGTGATTGGCGATTATCTGGTCTCAGGCAGACTAGTTGGTAAAAACTAATACTAAAAGATTATCCAACATAAAACAAGAAAAAATTTAACTACAGTAAAACCTCTCATATATGGAAACTTTGATACGCGGACGTTATATGGAAACAGCTTTCCAGATATTTGACCAACTGATTGAATATGTTGAACAAAAAGATGAAGCAACAACAACCGATTCTGTGCTCTTTCAAAAGTGGAGGGATTTTCATCAAAGGAATGGATTCAACAAAAGAAGCAAACTACCATTTCATTTTTTTTTACCAACACTGATAATTTATGTACATATGCATGTACAGCACAGCGTTAAAGGACTGTATATACACGATGTAACTAAATTGCACGTACCGTTTTATATTGCTATTAAAATATAATTACAATCTTAAATAAGTGTAACTTATTTACTTAAAACTATCATACATTTACTTCTAATTGGAATAGTTGTGATTACGTAGTACAAACTGACATCATTACATAACTCGTCACATATCCGGATTTTTTGTTAGCCGGATTGGACTGTCGTCACATTGATCCAGGTATGAGGGTTTTTACTGTATTTAGAAATATGTACAAGTTTGAGGATTTTACAAAATTTCCATTATGTAGTTATAGAAGGTAACTTTGATGTTTTAGCTATCCTTAAAATCTCTAAGGATCAACAAAATTGTCTAATTGGTTCGAAGAAAAGAGGCAATGTTTTAAATTCACTTAACTATTAATAATGTAAGAAAGATGTAGCAACAACAGCTCAACTAGCACTGAAGTTTTTAATAACTGCATGTATATAAGATGGTAAAGATTTCTCAAAAGTGTCACTTTTTTGAATACAGAAGCGGTAGGTAACTGGATTTACACCAGGCCCTGTTTCTTCCATAAGGAAGTTATGAAATGAAACACTGCTATTTGAAACAAGTAACAAAGCAATCTCATTTGTTGCTTTCGGTGACTTCTGCCTCTAACCAGGTCAACCCTTCTACGATTCTCCACAAAACTTTGACCTCTTTTATTAAAGAGACTAATCACTTGTAGGGAACTTTTGCATATTCGTGATGAAATTAAAAAAGAAATAGAATCTGAAAAGTGTAATGGGCATTAATCGGATATTTATGCAGAAAAGGAGTGAAAGGTTCCAACAGAATCTATAATCCTTACATTCAGGAAACCATCTATCCCTGAGTACATATATATTTGGGTTATCAATGACTCTCTGTCAGCCCCTATGTTCCAAACCCTTGGTGTTGCTGTAAATGATTCAGACATTTGTGCTTCATACTCAAGCCAGAGGTACTAAAGGTCATTCAGAAAAAGATTGCAATATTGCTCCAAAGTGCTATAAAGTAGCTATAACTGTGCTAGCTATCAGGGTCGTTTGTTGCTTTACCTGTCCAAAGTTCAAGGAGGAGAGAGTAATCCTCAGCATAATGGCAAAAACAATTCTAGAACTTTATGAAACGCAACAATATAATCTCGAACGTAAAACTTGTTCAAATTGCATTGAACTTAATAAGAAAGTTGAAGTTCTTATGCAGCAGTTAGTCTTCTTCTAGTTCAGATCTCAAAAAGTTCTATTGCAAGCCTCACATTGAAACTGTTGACACATTTTTTTGCCAGATTCTCTAGAAAACTTGGTCCAAGAATGATGGACCATCATGGTCAGTTAAATGATGGATCTTCACCACCTGTTGGTAAAAAATGTAACAAAAAATAATTTTTTAATAATAAAATCGCTCGTACATAACCAGATGCAGAATAACAAAGTTCCAAGTAGGGGCTCATAATACCTCTCTTTCTATGTCAATAAATCTTCAGCTTCTCTTACTGACATAATGATGGAATCTGAGAAAATTTTGCCTGAGATACCTCATCACGTCTCAGGCCCACTAATAATAATAAATATGCACGAGAGCCAGTTGAACTTGTTTCACTAATGTATTACCTCCACATTGAAACTTTAGTGAAACACTAAACACTTTAATGGTGTAGAAAGTCACATAAAAGGATCTTAAAGTAATAGTGAGAGGCGTGTGTCCTAAGTACATCTGTATTCAAGAGACACAACTTTGACTAAGATAACATCAGTTTTTTAATGAAATTTGTTATAGAAGATTGAGCAAGAGGTTTTATAGCTATTCTAGCCTAGGACTGTTTTGATACTGTTTATGCAAACTTAATAACTTCCCTACCATTTAAACAGGGTGTTGGATTCAAAAGCTGTGCGGTTGTTTAGGTACATGATTTGTATACTTCAAACTTTTCTGTAGTGGTTATTTTTTTACTATGGTTTAGTATGTTTAAATTAGTCTGGACATTAGTTGGGTATTTTTTATGTATAATATAGCTGGATTTCTGGTTTACGTTTAAGTCATTGATGTTTTCTTTGTTTATTGTATTAAATGATCTTCATGTCTAGCCAATGTAGAAGCTGATGTGGTTCATGTTAGTTTGTATATATCAGAGAGATTGTATTTGTGTTTTTTAAGAATGTTCGTTATTTTGAGGCTGTTTGAAGGTGATATATTTAATTTCTTTAGTATATTATCAATAAGTTTATGTTCCTAGCTGTTTTGTTGGCTAATGTATTTTATGGTACTTTTTTATAGAGTTCTTTCTCGTAGCCTTTTGGTCGCATGTGTATATTACTTAGGCGGTGTATCATGTGGTTAAATGCAGCATGTTTGTGATATGTTGGGTGATTATATGTGTTGTGTGTGGTGGTATCACTTTCCTATATGTATTGAAATTGTGGTTAGTGATTGTGAGGTCCAGAAAATTTATTTTATGAGTGCCTTCTGTTTCAAAGGGGGTTTGTTAGGATTTGATAAATTGTGTTGATGTAATTGTGTAGTTGTTTGAGTTGTCATAAAGAGTTGTTAAAATGTTGTCTACGTATCTAAGATAGAAATTTTATTCTGTGGGTCTGTTATTCTGTAGGATGTATTGTTGTTCGATGTGGTGGAGGAATATTTTTGCTACGATATGTGAGATGGGGAAACCCATTAGCAGGCCATCGTACTGTGTTTGATATTTTGGTGTGGGGTTTAGTTGGAAGCCAATTATTTGTTTTCTGTCATGAATTCAGTTACTCTATTGTCAATGTCTTGTTGATGCTTTATTACTATAGCATTTTTTTTTTTTTTTTGCTTTTAAAAATTGAGATTATGTTGATCGTTTTTGTTGATGAGTTTAAGGATTTATGGACATTTGTCATGTTTATGATAAACATTTTATGTGTTCATGGTGAATACGTTCAGTGTTTTGTATTATTGTTTCTGTGTCCAAAAGTATATTTGGCGTTTGTTGGGGTGTAAGTTGTATTTAAGTCTTTACTTAATAGTGTTAATTCTTTTTTATTAAATTCTATGTCTGAGGTGTTTATTGTGCTTGAGCAAAGTGATAGGGATTGTAGTTTGTATAGGGTATGTTTTGAGTTAATCTTTTTTAGCGTATAATTGTTTGATATTATTTTTAATACATATTTTCTGTGCTTATATTATTCTCTTTTTCAGCTAGTGTTTTGTGTTTTATTGTTGTTTTGGTATATTCTAGTATAACGTTTTGTTTCAGGCAATGTAAGTTGACTGTTGGTCGCAATTAAAGTTGGTTGTAATCATTTTTATTTCATTGGTTAAATAAGTAATTATTTAAAGGACTAAGTGAAAACTATTAGTTCTTTAAATAATTACCACTTGATTTAATCACTGAGATCAAGATGATAAAATCCAACTTTACTTTAAAATAATATGATATAAAAAGTAACATTTCTGCAGTTGCCAAGAATATTGTAACACGTCTTTTTGCATGCTTCTTAGAAGCACATGTTCCAATTATTATGATTTAGATAATAGTATTTCACAGTTAGTGTGTTCATTGTGACACTGTAATCTTTCCCATCAACAGTGTCACTTCTAATTCGCTTCTCTACTGCTTTTTGTGATATCGAGTATTCCACAGTGACCAGGCACCCAGTATAATGATACTTTGACACCCTGTAATTGGAGTATGTGTATTGGACACAAAATGTCTCCAACTAGAGGGTCCTTAAAGTATATTTCTTGAATCCCCTAGTGAAGACTTTTGGAATGTCGCCTTTTCCGAACTATCTATGAAAATAATCATACTACGTTGGTGAGTTTTATGAGTAAAAACTCCTGATAATTAATAACATCTGGAATACTGTATTTAGATAGGTGGACAATGACAAGTCAAAATTTTCCATTTCTATTATTCATGGAGGGATGTAGCAGTGCAAGTTCTAGGTTATTAAGAATGCTCAACATTCTTATGCCAAAGGGAGCATTCAAACGTTGATGCGCATCTTCGAGAGATTTAATAGATATTATTTTGAATACCAGCTGTTTTGGTACGTTCCAAAAAACAATAATATATGAGATATGAAGTATCTGATGTTGCCATGAAAGAGCCGTTTTCCCAGCCTCTACAAGAAGACTAGAGACTAGCTTGATCTAAATGCACCAGTAGCAAGTCTATGTGTGGAATGATGTTTTGAATAAAAAATTCAGAGCTGTAGGTCAAGCATATAAATATGCTATACAACTGTAATCTATTTATGATCTTACGATGGTGTGATAGAAACGAAGCATAGAAGTTGTATGTCCACTCCACTAATAACTATCAACATATCAGATATCTTGTTGAGTCAAAACTTCTTAAATCATGGACTTGAAGGATCAATTAAGTTTTTTATCAAATAAAAGAGCAAAAGAACATATAAAATGAAATTTAAAAAAATTAAAAAAAACATCCATGGTTTAAAGCCACATACCATCAAGATAAAAGATAGGTTCCTGGATTTGTGTACCAACACTAAATGCTATACACAGGATCTTTGAAGCAAATAACTTAAAACTTGTAGATTTTGATCATTCCTGAAATCTATCAATAATATTCTGAAGGAACCTTTCTGCAGTTACCATTCTTCAAACACCTACATGCAGCAGAAATCTTGTTCATCCGAATTAATTGGGAACAGTATACAGAACTATACGAATCAATTGGGAACACTATACCAAGATGGTGAATCAGCATCCAAAATTGTGTGCTGTGCCTACACTAGCTTCGCAGAGAAAAGGCCAATAGCACATGCAGATGGAATCATTATTTTGGTAACAGCAGTAAATTTCTGTCTTAATTTATCTCCCTGAATATCTTGGAGCAGTTCGGATAATTGGAGTTCTACTGTATATAATACAGTAATACCTCGTACTTACACGATAGGCGGGACTCAGCGGTAACCATGTAAGTCAAATTTGCGTAAGGGTATAATTTTACATACAATCACATAGGAATCATGTTTAATTGGGACCAAAGACTAAATAAACTAATAAGTTAGAAGAAATATGTCTATGTATAAAAATCTTAAATTCATAATAAAACAAAAGAATTATATACATACATATTCAAAACAAGTAATTTTGAAGAAGAATACAAAAGAAGTTATTTAGACATAGGCTTCATAAAATGTAGTGAATTCGTTTGATGAATTTTTCTTCTCACGCAGAATTTCTTTGTAATTCGCTAATGGCAGAAATGCCCTCATCGATGGAGTCTATGTTTTCCAAAATTTGAAACCCTTGCTCAATTAAACTAAGGCCTTTTGTCAAGTTTCTAACTGTCAATTTATCATATTCTATGTCAACTGGGTTTAAAGAATCTTGCTCGCGCATTTCTATAAGCTCATCAATTAACTGTCAGCATCTGGTTGTGTAAATCCGGCAGTTCTTGAAAGTCATCATTATCCACTTCTAAATTTCGTTTTCTGGCAAAACCAACGTCTTCAATCACATCTGCAATTTCATCAGACTCTGGCACTGATTTCGTTTTGTGTTTCAGTTAGAGTTAAAAAAATTAACAGCTTTTTCTAAACGCCATTCAAAGTTTTTTGTGAAATTTCATTCCAAGATTGTTCAACGATTCTCACAGCATCATTGAATTGTTTCCAAAAATCTTCGAAAGAGAGCACGTTGTTCTGTCTCATAGCTTCATGCAGATGCGCAGATGATCTTCTTTTGAAAGAAGCTTTAAATGTTTTGATGACTCCTTGATCCATCAGTTAAACCAAACTAGTTGTGTTTGGTGGCAAAAATAACGCTTTCACACTTATGTTGAAATTAGTTAAAGTAGTAGGAGGATGGTCAGGTGCATTGTTAATTAATAGGCATTGGTTTAAAAGGAATTAGTTTAGACAGACAATAACATTTGCTTTAAGGTATGAAGTGATGACCAAACCAGTCCTCAAAAAGGGAAGCTATCACCCATAACTTTCTATTCGACTTCCAAATCACGGGCAAGCTAGCATTAGAAATATTTTTGTAATGCTCTTGGATTTTCTGAGCGATAAACTACGAGAGGTTGCAACTTACAGTCACCACCTGTATTTGCGCCAACCATCGCTGTCAATCGGTCTTTGGCGACCTTAAATTCTGGAAATATTTTCTCTTTATGGGCTATATACGTTCTTTTAGGGATTTTCTTCCAGAACAGGCCAGTTTCTGTGTAACTTGGACAGTATGATATAAAACCGCATAACTTGGGAATCGCGTAAGACAGGGTAGCGTAAGTCGAAGTATAATTGAATAGTGATTTGTTGGTGACTTTAGCTATATTTACTAATAGTTTCATTTAATAGAGCCTCATTAATAATATTTAAAGGATTGTAAATAATAAATTATAAAATTTTAATTTACATAAATTTTTAAAATTTATAAAATAAAGTTATATTATTTTTTCAATTTACATAAATTTATTTTATACATCAAATTCTTTGATGCTACGCTTACTTCTGCCTATAGTCTCATGACTACTATATTTTTCTGTAATTTTAACAGTTTTATACAACAGTAAACATTATGTTAATTGTGGGTTAAATATTGTAGTAAAATGAGATGTGGAATATAGTTCTAGTTGAAACATTTTTATAACTCTATTTTTAAAAATTATTTTTAGTCATAATCTAAAAGTAAATTTTATACACTTTAACTATATCTTAATTGTTCATCCCATCAGTTCTTACACAAATATCTTCTTGTAGTCTGAACACAAATCTTAAAATTAGAAACAATTGTCTTATTACAGTGTGATAAAAGTTAAAACTGTTTCAAATATAAAACATCTCTTTTGTGAAAACTTCATTATTTGCTAAGATGTAACTTCTTCAGTTGCACCATCAAATTCCAACTTGACATCTTCATGGAGACCTTCAACATCTACTTCAGACTCTGGTGCATTTAGCATGTTGAGAGTAACTTCTGCCGATTTACCCATCATTCCTTGTTGTGGTTGTGAACTTTGGACAGTTGTTAATTGGCGAACAGCTGGAATTCCAATTCCAGCATCTTCAAAGGCTTTTTTCTTTAATGTTGTCCTTATTTGGGATCTATTGTAAAACAAATGCATAATTAGTTACCCAATTAGGACATAAAAAAATAAGTAATAAAAACAAATTTTGTAAAATAAATTTTTTATTTATCTAAAATTCTATTTCTTCAGACCACATGGCTTTCACATGTAGTGCCAAACTACAATATATTATGTTTAGACTACAGTGCAACCAGCTCCTACATATAGGAATGGAATATCATTTTCTAAGGAGAAGGGAATGTACTGACATCTCCTTAAACACTTACAACTTGTGGCACATAGCAAGAGACAAGTCTCAAGAGATGCGGAGAGGGGGAGTTTTCCAATTAGTGGAAGTGGAAGGCTGATCAGCTCTCTCTCTCTCTCATTTAAGACACAATGGTTGTGACAAACCGAGACATATAGCATTCAGGTTTGACAAACACTGTGTCACCGGAATCCTTCCACCATTCTAAATGTCAAGTAGGTAACTGTGCTAAGTCTCTTGCTATATATTGGGAGTTATACTCTAGCTCACAAAAACCAACCGAAAGAAGACAACAAACTAAGGTTGCTCTTAAACAGCTAACACTTTTGTTCTTAATTTATAACAAGTCAAGTGTGACTAAACTTCTAAAATAAATCATAAATGTTAGTTTATAATTTCTACTTTTTAAGATTATACATCATTATAATAAACGGGTATAAATTAAACAGTTAAAATGTGCCGAATAGGAGCACAGATTTCATATTTCTAGGAATCAATTCATGTTCGCTGGCAGTATCTACAGTTCCATTGTTTTCCAAATTTTGTGGGTTCATATATCTGGACGATGGGAGAATATATATATATTGAAAACAATTTATTTATTTATTTATACATATTTTCTGTTAGTGAGATGGATAAGCTTGCATTTTTTCGACTAGTATACCTATTTGAGGTTTTATTTCAGTAATGGTAACACGCAAGTCCCTAGCAACATCAAGTGTGTTCCTATATTTTGTTTCTATTACAATGGAGAAAAATGCTTTTTCGCACAAGTAGATGCTTGAAAAAGGCAAGTACAATCGAAGAGCTGCCGGTGATACTCTGGGATACACTTCTAAGTGTTTTATCCAAAACGAAGATCTGTCCATTTTGTCGAAATCATATTTGGCAGAGGAATCATTTTTTAAAATCTAAACGTTCATTTTGCAGTACTTTTGGCAAGGGAGTCTATGTTGACACTGAATGGGTCGAATGACAATCTGTAAATATTCACATCCCATGTGTTAGGGAAGTATTTTCTGAACTCTTCAGTTAAGTTGTTCAAATGGTTTTTCAAATAGGATCTGTCAAAAATTTCCTTGACGCGTGTTTCTTCTGAGATTGTCATTACTTTGGCAAAATTTGAATAACTGGGTTTTCTCAAAATTTAAGTCTCAAATGTTGCAACTTCTCAATATACATCTTGATGGCATCATGATAAGTAACTATGTTTAAAACTCCACCTTGCAATATCAAGTTAAGGCTGTTCAACGAGTCGAAGATGCCTGATAAAAAAGACAACATTACTTCAACACTTGGTTTTTTTAAAATTCTCGCTTAGCTCATTTTGTTTCTGATATTCCATGAAAGTAATCACTTCATCTCGTTTTCTTACTAAATCTCTTGCTACCATGTTGCCTTTCGAAAGCCAGCGTACCTCTGTGTTTAACAGTGTCTTGTGATCACTTCATCTTGTTTTCTTACTAAATCTCTTGCTAACATGTTGCCTTTCGAAAGCCAGAGTGCCTCTGTGTTTAACAGTGTCTTGTGATCACTTCATCTTGTTTTCTTACTAAATCTCTTGCTAACATGTTGCCTTTCGAAAGCCAGCGTACCTCTGTGTTTAACAGTGTCTTGTGATCACTTCATCTTGTTTTCTTACTAAATCTCTTGCTAACATGTTGCCTTTCGAAAGCCAGCGTACCTCTGTGTTTAACAGTGTCTTGTGATCACTTCATCTTGTTTTCTTACTAAATCTCTTGCTAACATGTTGCCTTTCGAAAGCCAGAGTGCCTCTGTGTTTAACAGTGTCTTGTGATCACTTCATCTTGTTTTCTTACTAAATCTCTTGCTAACATGTTGCCTTTCGAAAGCCAGCGTACCTCTGTGTTTAACAGTGTCTTGTGATCACTTCATCTTGTTTTCTTACTAAATCTCTTGCCAACATGTTGCCTTTCGAAAGCTAGCGTACCTCTGTGTTTAACAGTGTCTTGTGATCACTTCATCTTGTTTTCTTACTAAATCTCTTGCTAACATGTTGCCTTTCGAAAGCCAGAGTGCCTCTGTGTTTAACAGTGTCTTGTGATCACTTCATCTTGTTTTCTTACTAAATCTCTTGCTAACATGTTGCCTTTCGAAAGCCAGCGTACCTCTGTGTAACAACAGTGTCTTGTGATCACTTCATCTTGTTTTCTTACTAAATCTCTTGCTAACATGTTGCTTTTGAAAGCCAGCGTACCTCTGTGTAATAACAGTGTCTTGTGATCACTTCATCTTGTTTTCTTACTAAATCTCTTGCTAACATGTTGCCTTTCGAAATCCAGCGTTCCTCTGTGTAATAACAGTGTCTTGTGATCACTTCATCTTGTTTTCTTACTAAATCTCTTGCCAACATGTTGCCTTTCGAAAGCCAGCGTACCTCTGTGTTTAACAGTGTTTTGTGATCACTTCATCTTGTTTTCTTACTAAATCTCTTGCTAACATGTTGCCTTTCGAAAGCCAGCGTACCTCTGTGTTTAACAGTGTCTTGTGATCACTTCATCTTGTTTTCTTACTAAATCTCTTGCTAACATGTTGCCTTTCGAAAGCCAGCGTACCTCTGTGTTTAACAGTGTCTTGTGATCACTTCATCTTGTTTTCTTATTAAATCTCTTGCCAACATGTTGCCTTTCGAAAGCCAGCGTACCTCTGTGTTTAACAGTGTTTTGTGATCACTTCATCTTGTTTTCTTACTAAATCTCTTGCTAACATGTTGCCTTTCGAAAGCCAGCGTGCCTCTGTGTTTAACAGTGTCTTGTGATCACTTCATCTTGTTTTCTTACTAAATCTCTTGCTAACATGTTGCCTTTCGAAAGCCAGCGTACCTCTGTGTTTAACAGTGTTTTGTGATCACTTCATCTTGTTTTCTTATTAAATCTCTTGCCAACATGTTGCCTTTCGAAAGCCAGCGTGCCTCTGTGTTTAACAGTGTCTTGTGATCACTTCATCTTGTTTTCTTACTAAATCTCTTGCTAACATGTTGCCTTTCGAAAGCCAGCGTACCTCTGTGTTTAACAGTGTCTTGTGATCACTTCATCTTGTTTTCTTACTAAATCTCTTGCCAACATGTTGCCTTTCGAAAGCCAGCGTACCTCTGTGTTTAACAGTGTTTTGTGATCACTTCATCTTGTTTTCTTATTAAATCTCTTGCCAACATGTTGCCTTTCGAAAGCCAGCGTGCCTCTGTGTTTAACAGTGTCTTGTGATCACTTCATCTTGTTTTCTTACTAAATCTCTTGCTAACATGTTGCCTTTCGAAAGCCAGCGTGCCTCTGTGTTTAACAGTGTCTTGTGATCACTTCATCTTGTTTTCTTACTAAATCTCTTGCTAACATGTTGCCTTTCGAAAGCCAGCGTACCTCTGTGTTTAACAGTGTCTTGTGATCACTTCATCTGGTTTTCTTACTAAATCTCTTGCTAACATGTTGCCTTTCGAAAGCCAGCGTACCTCTGTGTAATAACAGTGTCTTGTGATCACTTCATCTTGTTTTCTTATTAAATCTCTTGCCAACATGTTGCCTTTCGAAAGCCAGCGTACCTCTGTGTTTAACAGTGTCTTGTGATCACTTCATCTTGTTTTCTTACTAAATCTCTTGCTAACATGTTGCCTTTCGAAAGCCAGCGTGCCTCTGTGTTTAACAGTGTCTTGTGATCACTTCATCTTGTTTTCTTACTAAATCTCTTGCTAACATGTTGCCTTTCGAAAGCCAGCGTACCTCTGTGTAACAACAGTGTCTTGTGATCACTTCATCTTGTTTTCTTACTAAATCTCTTGCCAACATGTTGCCTTTCGAAAGCCAGCGTACCTCTGTGTTTAACAGTGTCTTGTGATCACTTCATCTTCTTTTCTTACTAAATCTCTTGCTAACATGTTGCCTTTCGAAAGCCAGCGTACCTCTATGTAATAAGAGTGTCTTGTGATCACTTCATCTTCTTTTCTTACTAAATCTCTTGCTAACATGTTGCCTTTCGAAAGCCAGCGTACCTCTGTGTAATAAGAGTGTCTTGTGATCACTTCATCTTCTTTTCTTACTAAATCTCTTGCTAACATGTTGCCTTTCGAAAGCCAGCGTACCTCTATGTAATAAGAGTGTCTTGTGATCACTTCATCTTCTTTTCTTACTAAATCTCTTGCTAACATGTTGCCTTTCGAAAGCCAGCGTACCTCTATGTAATAAGAGTGTCTTGTGATCACTTCTTAAATCTACACACAGAGCTTTAAACAGTTGAGTATTTAATGCACATTTTTATGTAATTAACTATTTTAATAGATAATTTTAAAGCTATTAATACATAATTTTAAGACAATATTGAGTTCGTTTGGAAGAGTTTTAGCTACCAAGGCTTAACAATGTAGAAAATAATGAATCCCAGTAACATTAGTATTTTTCTCTCTTACAAATCGCATGGAGCCTGAGCGAGAGCCAAGCATTGAAGGGGCTCCAATAACATGGTTTTTTCCCTTAGTAATGATAAGTGATAGTTCATATGAAGCTTCAAGCAATTTTTCAGATGATTGAGCGAAAGACCCAGTACTATCCAACTTCATTCGTTTCAAACTTTCAGAATTTGAAACAAAAAATTCCTTGGGTTTAAAGAGGGATGTTTGGTTGACAAATATCGTTCAAGATGAGAAAACCTCATGGTGCCATTACTTAATAATTCGTAGCAAATAACACACTGAGGATGTTCAACATTGTCTTTATGCATAGAAATAAACCCATATTTAATATAATCATTATTATAATTGCGTCTCTTTGATAAGCTCATCTTGACCAATATCTTCTTCCACTTGGATCAATATGTTGTTTAATAGAATAAATTCATAATAATAATAATGACTAAATTTGTAAAATAAAGGAAGTAATATTAAAAATATTATAATTAAGAAAAATAGTAAAATTAAGAAACAATGGTACAAGGTCTGTACAAAATTATTATTTTATTGTACTATAAATTGTCAAAAAGGTTATTAGTTACAAACATATAAGGACACTTTGAAACTAAATAAAAAACTGGAGAACCGTCATTGGAAAGTTATTAGCTAAGATACTTTGACATAAAAGGAAAAGTAGGAAGTTCAAAATATGGGCTTGTGATAGGCTTAAACTCCTGTAGAGGGGAGAGAAATGTTGAAAAAGTTAAGGTTAAGGTATTAAGAATGAAGGGAGTCAAATACTCGAGTTGGTAAGCAACTGTCATACCCAGAAGAGTTGTAGTCCTTTGATTAAAATAATCAAATGTTCATTACTTATCTTTAGAAAAGTGTAGTGCAAGTTTCAGTTAATCAGTATAATAACCTCAACAAAGAAGAACACCATCGATTGCTACAAGGACCCAAACCGGAAGTTCCAAGTGGACGCTTCAGGACACGACACCATAAGTAGACATTTTTTATACTAAACTTGAAGCTAGTTACAAAATTTATAAAATAATTTTCAAGTAATTAATAAAACTAATTAATAGAATCTGAACCAAGTTTGTTAATACATATATCTTTCATCGATTTTTTTAGATTACATTGCGAAACCTAATACAGTAACCCTGAAATAATAAATAAATAATTTATAACAGTTATTTGATAACCATTCTTATGAGAGTTCTCATGAGCCTCGTTAAATTTCTTGAGCAAGTCAGCAGTAGCAAAAGGCTTTTCTGAGTTTTAGAATAAGTTTCAAAATTTCTTTAATAAATAAATAACTGTAAAGAATTGTGAAAGTTCGGTTATTACAATATTACCCACTAAGCAACATTGTAGAATAAATAAAAATCATTCTTACCCTTAGGTGATAGGTGGCGCCCAACCAAGATTACCCACATAACTGTTAATATTAAGCATAAATTTACCAACCTTATTAATTAAATAATAAATAACTAATTCACTGCACAAGTAATGTAACAAAAAAAAAACGGTATACTGAGATAAAAACCATTTGATCTAATTCAGTTTTTTACAAATTTGCTTAAATTATATGTTTAGCGAGTCATTAATTTGTCAAGTTCAAATCTAAAAGTTTCACAACTAATGGACAATAAAATCAATGAAAACTATAAAATTTTTATTTTTAATGTTACCAATAGCAACTTTTACGAAAGATTAAGGAATTTTTTTATGAAGAAACAAAATTTGATGCATTCTTAATTAACAAAGCAATAAAGTAAAATAGGTTGACATGTTTTTGAGTATGTATATATAAACAACTTTGCTATATACAATCAAATTTCTACAATTTGAACTACCCTTTGTAAATTTTTTTTATTAATAGAAGATTTCAAATACTCCATGCTAAACTATGTATTATTTCATCGAAGTACAATTCCCGTTACTAGAATTTAATGTTCCGAAAATTATGTTCTTGTTACTATTTTAGGAGATTAATATTGGTGTAGTTTTAAAACAAAAATAGTTCTGTACTAAGGAAAATTAAGAATCAACTTCATTGCTGTCTTTTATTGCTGTTCAAGCTTAATGAGGAAGATTTATTACACTTCTGTGAAACATACCAGATTTTCGTGATGAAACAGTATTCCGACTTATTATTAGAGATTGTGTAGAATATATAGATATTAATTTATTTTACAACAATAAGCTAAATGAGAAGCTTATCTGTCTTATCCATAGATTTGTTATTGAGTAGTGTTGAATAGTTGTGTACGATTTACACGTTTTCACATCTCATCAATGTTTTGATACTAAACACTCTATTCTTATTCTGATTAATGTTCAAATTAAAACAATATCAAATAATAGTTGATGCATGAATAAAAATTATGATTTTTAGTACCATGGCATGGTGACTATGGCAATATACCACAGCACATCAGGAAGTTACTGCTAACTATGATTCAATTAGAAGATTTATAGAACCAAGAGGGTGTAACAAGTTCGGTTTTTAGCCCAGTGGTTGACAAAAATTAGTCCACAACAGAAATTTAAAAAAACCTTAAAAAATTATCCATGGTGTTTTCAAAACAAACTGAATAAAATAGACTAAAATTCTTTAGCTTATTCTAAAATATGGTAGGCCTACAGTCCATTTGAAAAAAATCAGGATTATTACCAATTTACTCTATAAAATTTTTTTTCTTTGTTTTTATAGTGATAGTGAGAATAAAATTATGGTTTTGAATTCTGAAGTATCTAATTATGTGTAATGTATGATAATTCTGTATTAGTTAAGGTAAGTATTATGAGTGTTAAGTGTTTGTATAAATACAGTACTCATCCATATAGTAATGTAAAGTACTATAGTATTTATAAACCTGCGTTTTTTACTATATTATCCTCACCGATCCTATAAATCGATTTTTTTTATTAATCGGGATATAGAAATTCAATATACAGTAGAGTTTCAATAATTCGAGGTAGATGGAACCGAAACCCTATCGGATTACTGAAAATTCGGATTATACGGAAATACGTTTCTGTGCATTAGCAAAAATAGGAGTTTTAATGAACCCTTATAATATAGGTAATTAAAAATGCATGAAATAAGTTTATAGAACTTAATATGATCATTTCTTGGAAGCTCGATTCATTTTCTTTGCATATCCTATTGATATAAACATTTCTTGGAACCCCGATTCATTTCCTATGCATACTGTATTGATATAAAAATTTCTTGGAACCCCCGACTCATTTCCTTTGCACACCGCATTAAAATGAACATTTTTTGGAAGCTTGATTCATTTCCTTTGCATGATGTATTGATATAAACATTTCTTGGAAGCCCATCTCATTTCCTTTGCATACCCTATTCATATAAAAACTTTTTAGGAAGTTGGATTCATTTCCTTTGCATACCATGTGACTAAACATTTCATGGAAGCATACATAATTTTCTTTCAAAATGATAATATAGGGTCGAATTTAAAGGAAGCTTGAAATATTAGGACTCGGATTATCGAGATTCTACTCTATATGTGTGTCCAATGTATCCATGTGTTCTTACAAATTTGCCTGTAGCTCTTATATTTAAACATATATTTCTTTGGGCTCTAAATTTTTGTCACTATTATTACAAAAATAACAGATTAACATAATTAAATCCTTAATAAATTTGTTAAGCAGTGTGGATTAATTTTTCAACTAGATAAATAATACCCACTAACCACAATACAAATATCTGCATTTTATTACAATTACTTTATGTACAATTCGATTACATGGTAATCATCTGCAGAAGTTCTTCTGAAAAGATTACCACGTAATTGAAATGTACATAAAGTAATTTTAGTAAAATACAGATTTTTGTATTGTGGTTAGTGGGTTTTATTTATTTAGTGATGTAATTAAATAAATGCTATTTTAATTTAATACAGCAATTACAATCGCATGTTTGCTTCAATATATATCGTTGAAGGTCTGAAACATAATCGTTGTATATAAAATATACAAACCCAATAGAGCTAAAAATAAATAAGAATGATTGAATTTTAACAATGCAAAAATTAAATTATACAGAAAATATATATATAACAGAAAATAAAAATTAGCGTTTTAACAACACACATATATATATATATATATATATATATATAGATTTTTTGGACTAGGAGACCGACAGACTTACCTTGGTAAGAGTCCACTCTGTAGTCTTGAAATAGAAAGACATAAAAGCACTTAAACAATGATATATTTCAACCACACAATGGTCTTTGTCAATCAAAAACCACTGTGTGGTTGAAATATATCATTGTTTAAGTGCTTTTATGAGTTTCTATTTCAAGACTACTAAGTGGACTATATATATATATATATATATATATATATATATATATATATATATATATATATATATATCCCCGTAATATGGAGAAATGATTTAAGAAAAGTAAACAAAAAATAATATTAGTAGGCTACTTGAATTGTAATACAGTATAATAAAGTGGGATATCTGAGAGGGGCCTACAAAAACTTACACTGTTCTGTTTTTGATGTGTTCACTGATCTGATCGAGATCTTCCCCAAATTTTTTTACTGCATGTCGAAGCATTTCAATCTCTTCATCTGTCCATTTGCTGTCAACATTACAAGCCAAAAATCTTCATATATTTTGAATATGTATTTACGCAAAAAAAATATTCCTTTAAAAGCAAAGCTGTAGTATAAAGTTGTGTAAAAACATTTTATTGTCCAGGTGATAATCATTGGAACTTTTACATTTGAACTCTATAAATAATGACTTACTAAAATTATAATTATTCAAGTAAATTTATAAAAAACTACTGGGACATAATTCTTCCAATTCTTCATCACCTAATATTAGCCATTAGGAAGGATTGATGAACTAAGTGGCAAGAGTTTTAAAGGATGGTTTTCTATAATATAGTGAAAAAGGAAATCTGATTTGTATATTTGAGTTTATTGGTTTTTGGTATGTTTGTAAATATCATAATTGCTCTGGTAAGCTTGGATATGGTCTTTTTTGTTGATGTGGAGAATTTCTAGGCTATAGAATCAGTCATATCTAGGTTAAGTCTATGTAAGTCTGTGATATGTTTAAATAGATGTTTTGAATCTCAACCATATGGTTATTGATGGAAAGTTACTAATATGGTCACTGATGTTTTGCTAAGCAAGACCCTCAGTAAAATATTTTAAGAGCATAATGTAAAAACACAGATCTTTTCACATAAAAAACAGTCATACAAAATCATTTACTGGTACAAATCATTAAAACACTAAACAAGGTATATCAGTTTTGTAATTAACAAATAGACAGAAAGCGCCAATTTACCACGGATTTTGAAACAAACTGATCCTTTATCCTCATTTTATCAAAAATGATACCTTTAGACAAAACGAAACCTTCAACATCTAACAAATGACCAACACACTCATCAGCAACACTTCAAACCATCCAACAAAAACATGCTGTCTTTAGATCTAAGTTCCACAGGCTATAAATAAGTACTAATGCTAACCGAAAACACCAACAGAAAATCAATGCAGTTAAATAGCTATTACACAAATATGGCTATAATAACACAATAATTAAAAACCTATGGCATAAAATACAGAAAAACCAGTAGGGAAAAAAGAAATTTATTGTATTTACACAAACAAACAAAACCTGACGTTGACTAAAAGATCATAAATAACAACATGTATCATTAACCACATTAATTTTTATTAGACCTCCAATTCAAATCTCACTAAAAAACAACACGTTATTATAAATTTATCAAATAATTTTCTTCGTTCAATTTTTTCAGTAGTAAAAAATCTAGATAAATTATGATAAAAATAGCTGATCTAGCCAATCTCTAGATTACTAAATTAATATACTGTCTGATTTTATTATATGTTAATCATGATAATATTATAAATCAAATTTAAGTTGCTATTCATATTTATTTGAGCACTTGAGATAATTATTGCATAAATAATAAGTCGGTTGAATATCAAGTCAAAAGTTTATTTATTTAATTATAGCGCAAAGAAAGTTCTTCGTAAAGTGCAGGGGGCTTGATGTTTTGCTTCTTCACATTACTCACTTAAACATTAAATGTAAGGACTATGTGTTTAATAGCACTACAGGTTTGATAAGAGCAACAAATTAGTTGCCGAAACGTTGCATTTAATAAACAAACTTTCCTTTATTCAACCAGGTTATTATTTATTCAAATGTAAGGGGATTTGAGAAGGTTATAATTCAATACAATATTACGTCATATCCCCTCCATAATCTCCCAAATCCTTACAAAAAACTCTTTTAAAAATCATTCATTCACAATTTCCCTCCTTATCCTTGGACGGTTTGGAAGGTTATAATTTTCATGCTCGTCTGCTGCCACATGCCTGGGCTTCATCTCCTTGCTATTTCGGAGTGCTTGCAGTAACACTTTTAGTTCAATTGCATGTACCTAAACTGGTGTTGTTGTTATCAAACATTAACTCATGACCCAGCCTCTTCTGTATCTTGAAAGGCTCCAACCACTTGTCTGGGTTTAGGTCCCAATCTAGCATGAAACCCTGTAATCTTGTTGCACTGGGCATGGTTCCTACAATGCACCAACTGACGAGGTTCCAGCATTTTAGGTTTTTCCATGTCCTCTTTCAGCTTGTTTTCATAACCATTCTTTATATTTACCATCAACATACATCTAAAGACTTGATTCAAACTCCTCGACTATTTTTTTAAAGGGTCAATTGCTTCTTCGATCAGATCTACATCTAAAAACGTCTGAGCTGATAAATTATGTTGTTTTGCTTCTATTAACCTTGGTCCCAAGATTTATGTAGCTTGGAATCCTTATCGATCCTCCCCTTATAGATAATTTTAGTTGCCTCTCGAAGGACTTCTAGGACTATAGCGCTGTATTTACAAAGGTTGTTATTTATTCAAAGATAACAATTCACAACTACTATAAACTCTCCGCTCTGTTCCTACTGCCGAGCTTCGTTTATAATACTGGTAACATCCCTTATGCCATAGGCACCATCTTCTCTGTTATATTCTGCTTGCAATAATGCCAATTTGGCTGGCAAATATTCTCACATACACAAAGTACAACAACTCACAAACCTGATTCCTAATACTGTCGAACAATAAGTTCTGGTTTTTGAGCACAAAGATTCAAATAAACAATAATTTTTTTACTCAACTCATCTTTTGCTCACCTAGTAATACTAAAGGCAATTATTCTTCATCATGTTATGTTGCTACTATCTCTCCATTGTTCCAGCTTCAGTGTGAGTGTATATAAGAATAGCTTCTTTTGGTTTTCCACGAAATACCATTAGGCTTTCCCAACTACCCTTGGGTCTAAAGGCATTGCGAATTCTCCCTCAAAATGTGAGTGACATTTGGTAACTGCTTCTATTTGTTTAACTAAACAATTTTTCTCTTCTTCTATTTTATTAACTAAACAATTTTTTTCTTCTTGTATTTCATTTTTTAATTTACTAGCTAATCTTTCTATTTTTTGTTTTTCTAACACTGCTTTATTTTCTACAACTTGTATTTTTACATTTATTAGCTTGACATTTTGTTAAATATTTAGCCTGATTACTTCGATAACATTCAGAAGTTAGTATTTTTGGTTTAAGGCTAGTTCTTTTAACTGCTTTAAATTTATTAAATTTTCAGTCTGTAGTTTTTCTGATTGAGCCTGTATTTTCCCTTATTGGGCCTGCATCTGTTGAATCGGACAATGTGAAATATCACAATTTTAACACCAACCAAGGTAAACAACTCTATTGGAAATATCTCAACTCAAATATCAAACTTCAAAACTGCATTAACAGGATAAATTTCAATAAAAAAAATGCATATCTCTCAACATTACACCAAAATACGCTAAACTACACATACGAAATAAACAAAATACCGTCATTAACATAGCAACAAAAATAGCCGAATTACACGTGATTAGAGAAAATATTAAATCTGCTTACCATAAAAAAACTTAACAAATTAACCTACAACTGTACACAACCAATTTAGAAATGATGAAAACCAGTGATTCGACAATGGTCAAGTGACCGAAAGGTACTTCATCACATTAGGTAAATTTATTGCACTTAGTGGTAGAAAAATATTGTTTACAATTAATAATAAAACTTCATAATAGACAACGTGAAAATATATATATTTGTAGCTTTGTATATACAAGTATACCAAGTAAGATTTATATACACACACACAGTATATTAACTGTAATTTAGGAATTCTTTACCTCAACAAATATGTACCAAACACATAAAATATAAACCTATAGAAAAAACACAATACAAATTGCATACACTTTTAGGCCATATTATAAAAACCTGCATTTAAAACTGCTACTATCTAGCTCAGCCATGCTTTGTTGCATATAATCTAGACATTGATGAAGTTTGTTTAAAAGGATTATGTCTCAGTACGTTTTCTAAAAATTGCCTTAAAGATCATTAAGTTGTTATTTATAAAGTTTATATTTATCTTTAATTGCAGATATTATATACTATAACTTATCCCTAATCTTTCTTTATAATTAAATAGGTGTAAAAACATTTTAAAATTGTGTGCATTTTTTTTATCCATGAATTTATAAGCAACCTAAAATATGTCTCTCATTTCACACTTTCAAGTAGGTTTTAGATTATAGTTACAATGTAAGAATTTCTTAAATATACTCTGACTGTACTTATAGTACCTTGCATCAAATCTAACACTGCCTAAATATTTTACGTTTATATTACTTTATTATAAAATTGTATGTTTTTAAACCTTTTTCACCTTACTAATAACGAATAATATACAATTTATAAAATAATTTAGAAAATAATTTACATTATTATTAATCTAAATTATCATTTAATAATTTCTGTATTATTAATATAACGACAGATATAAATTAATTCATTCTATTTATTGTCTCTTTCTTTACTAAACCATTTTTATTATAAAATACAGTTTACATATAAAAAGGTACTAAAGTGTGTTTGGAAATTAATTACTAGTTTGCCACTAATATTTAAAGACTTGATTGTCTTAAGACAAGCAAAAAACTTGAACTCCATTCAGTTCTACTATTCAAACAAATATAGTTAAAATTTGAATTTCTAAATATAGCATAAAAAAATTAATGGTACCAATATATATTGAAAATGTATGATTTCATCAGTAATATACAATTCATACAGTAATTTATAATTACAAATTTATATTTGTAATATACAAATATTACAGTAATTTCCCATTGTGCCAATAAATATAAACTAGGGGGTATTCAGTTACTATAAATATGTAATATTGCATAGATTTTTCTTTGGAATTATTTATTTGCATAATATTTTTTTGTACATTTTCATATTTTATATAATACAGTGTTGTATTTGTTAATACAATATACACTAATGGTGGCAATATCTAATCTGTTCTAGACTTCTTAATTCAAAGAATTTTAACTACACCAAGAAAATAATTCAAATTATATAGGTAATTTAAAAAAAACAATTTTTTTTTTTAAAAAGGCTAATATTCACTGAAAATTAAATGAAGACAGAAACAAGAAAATAAATGTTTAATGTTAAATAATAGCAAACAAAGTATTGATTTCCAAACACACTTAATTCACACCTACCCTGCAGGAGAATCAGCTGTTGGATGAAGTTGTAGCGTTAATTCTCCTAACTTATTAAAAGCAGTTCCTGCAGCAGTAAAAATTTCTCCAACCTAAAAAAACAAAATGTTTGGTTAAGTTAATTTACCATAAATAATAATATTAAAACGTAATACTACACTTGATAAAGATTTTACAAACGTCGTTTTTTCATATGTTATTTAAAAATACATTCGAAATAAAAAGGAAGTGATTTTTAAGTCCTCAAAACCATAAATAGTGATTCAAATTTATACAGTGGAATTTTATAAAACAGAACACTGTTTTATAATTGAAAAATAATTATATAACTATTTTACAATCTAGCTAGTACGTATCTAGTTAGGATTGGTTATAAAAAAATAATAACTGTGTTAACATAATTTCAATCCAGCAACCTACATAAGTTACACTATGATAATTTTTTTTAAATCCAATGCTATCCCGATCAGAACTTTGTTGCAATTTGTAATATAGTTATTTAAAAAGAATTTCATGGTAACAATGAATAATAGACAAGAGAAAAAATTAAAGAGTTTCATAACTAATGTAGTCATAATTCGATGTCAGTTCTATGCAAATGGAGATCAAATCCTTTTTTTGACAATTCATATAGTTTACATGAGAAAAGTTATTTCTTTTATGATTTATAACCATACCTACCCTATACAAATAATTTATAGCTACATTTTAGAATAGCTGTATAGTAATATGGTATAACACAGAATGGTAATTTCTCAACAATGACTTGATAAAAAACATTTTTAATATAAGGTAATGTTATTTGCCTATAATTAACATACATTTCAACCTCTACTCATGAATTGCAACATTTAAACTCATTTCCTTCTTGTTTAAAAAATTGTTTTGAGTAACATATATATAAAAGTAGAAATACATTGAAATAGTGTTACGGAAACAAATACATTTGAGTTACTACACTTTTACTTTTATCATAAGTTAGTTATGAGAAATCAGTATTGCATAAGTCAGATATTAATAAGGTAATAATATTCATCATCCAATAAGGTAATAAATATTTTAAAACTTGTATAAAGTATTACTTACATTTTATGTGCTACAGCATTTACAAAAAATGAAAGTAGTTCATTTTGGTATTTATTTACTGTGCCTACAGACGATTTTAGCGACAAATATTATACCGGCCAACGCAGAAAGTCATCAGGGATATGAAAAAAATTATCACAACGCTCGCTCAAGCCCTAAAAATTAATAATTTTGGAAAATTGTAATTCCCCCATATGAGGGGCTAATAGTGCTGGTAAAAATGCACATTCCCCACCTTCATTACAATTCTTATAAAACGAATCAAAAACATGTTCTGAAGCTATATTGGTAATTATCGTTTGTTATTGCCACAGAAGCTTAATTTTATATCTATGAAGTATCCAGTCAGGATAGATTTGGTTATAATTTTATATATCTAACCAAATGTACTCACGTAAGGCTAGTATAGAGATCATGTGACGTCACCCGACAAATAGTATTACTCCGCGGAAGTAGACGTCTTATTAAATAATGTAATGTTGTATAAAACTACAACCAAATCTATCCTGACTGGACACTTTACAGACATATTTTAATATATGTATATAGTAATTTATAAAATTACATCCAAATTTATCCTAACTAGAGACTTTATAGGTATATTTAAATATATGTATACGTAGTACAGTGCACTGTTAATACGCAAACATAGTACTTCTGACTATTCCGCACTGAATTTTTTACCAAACTTTAATCTGATGAAATGGTATTTATTTCCCTGAGCGGGAGTTTTCGTTATTTTTTTCGTATCCTTGATGACTTTCTGCATTGGCCGGTATAATTTTTTTTGCTAAAATCGTACTTGTGGGCACGGTAAATAAATACCTTAATTTGCAGTTTGAGTTGATACAGACCATATAGAAATAGCAATTCTGAATTACCAAAAGTAAGTGATACCAAAGACATATTTCTACTGTGTTCCTACTTATGACAACAGATAAAAATATTTTTTTTTTCAGATGGAAACAAATAATATACCTGTTAATATATTCTGTAATGAATTTTAACAATTTCACAATTTCATTTTTTTACAGTTTTAAAGTATTGGTTAGTTTGATCTGGTAATCTATGCTTAACTTTTAAACTTGTCACATACTGTTTAGACACATTAATTATCTAAAATTGAAGTACTGTACGATAAGTTACTTATTTTTTTTTTATAGTTGAAAATTTAGACAGCAGCTATAGTAGTTATTAACTACCAGTTATCAATTGCATTACAAATAGGTTTACCAGTACAATCATTTATCAAGCTATAACCGTTTTATAAATTGAAATATATCATTGCAAGTTTGGAAAAAAACAATTGTTCAAGTTCAGCTTCAGAATATCATAAGAATTCGTATTATATGTTGCTGTAATACATATACATGTACATCCATATTAAACGCCGACATGCTTCCAACAAAATGGCTATTCTAGTTGAATTATTTTCCAATTTTTCAAGTTTTATTGGTAAGTTGCATTATTTTTCAAGACAAATTAATATTACAACAAAATAACCGCAATGAAAATAATAGCAATGTTTTGAAAGTTCAATTGAGGTTATATTCCATTTCTGTCAATATTCATAAATTAATATAACCTCTAACATTAAATAACACTAAAAACAAGCTTATTTTCAACTTACTTTGCTGGCAGAGTTCATTTTGAAAATAATTAAAAATATTTTTATTCATATGACAATAATTAACAAAGGAATAAACAAAACAAACATTGGTACATCATAAACCACATTTATATCCCACAGTACTTGCACAGTAATGTAACTTTACTAATTGACGTTTTATTCTAGTATCAAAGAGTAATACAAAGATATTTCTAAATATCAGAAAGATATTTTTTGTAACGAAAATATAAATAATTTTGTACTAATATTGGGTGATATTAGTTAATAAATAAGAGGATTTAATACAGAATGTTAAGTTCAAAAAACTATGGCTCCATGGGTAGAAAAAGTCACTTGATTACTTGCAATCAATCAGCAATCTAGCATTTTGCTATTTGGTTAAAGTGATAAAAAAGAGAAAAGTATTTTACCGACATCAAATTAATGTTTAATAAAATTCCAAAAATTAGGAGTTCAATTCACAACACTGCAACCTAACTTTTGACAAAATATAGTAATACTTAATTACAGTCTAGAATTAATGATATAGCATTTAATTCGTACCTCTTAATTTCTGTTTTATATTACTTACTAATAATAAATTTTGCCCCTTAGACTAGCTTATGTATCAATATATATTTTACATCTATAAGTAAGAGAAATTTTAAAAATACAATTTTTATATTATATCAATATTTATAGTGAATGTTGGATTCCTTTACAGTAAAATAATTGAAATAACTGTACTATATTACTCTACTGAAACTATTTTCTATAATAATAAAAGGCTAAAATTCTCATTATATTTCTTTTAAACTAAGATTTAAAATTTTTTTAATAATGATTGTAAGAACAAAAAAATGAATACCCCAGTTATTTTCTTCTCAAGATCTGCTGAAAGGTTGATTGACAATTCTCTTCCACTCTGAGACCACAGATTACAAAACAGTCATTTATTTGGCATCATTTGTAAAGAATTTCAAAACTCACAAATACAAATTTTAAAGTTGGTGTTTTATTCCGCTTGTTTATAAAATTCAAACAAGTAGAATACAGCAGCACTGATAGGATATGTAAAATTAAAATATTCAAAAGTCACAAAATAATATTTGTCTAGTTAATTCAGTAACTTTAATAAAATATTTTTTTTGTATGAAGTACACATATTTTAGTATACGCGCTTGATATTAATTTGAGGTTATGGCGAATAAAGGTATGAAACTTCAGTTTACTATTATAAATTAGTTTTATATTTATTTGTAATTATTTAAAATACTGGTTTTTAATATTATTATACTTAATTAACTTAAATTTTTATGAATTTGTCCTAAATTCAAATAATCTAAACGTTTAAGAAACGTCTCCTGCTAAATTGTGTTTTAATTTGAAAAGGGTAAAAATATAGTCTTAATGACGTTGGTTAGAACTTTTTTTAAAATAAATTCTCGTTTTAATGTGTAGAACACGAATATCAACTTCTTCCCGCGGAAAATACTGAAAGTTATTTTTGTTTCACATTTTGTATGTTAGTCTATACTAAACTTATTATCTAAATATTTAACTTTTGGTTATAATTTTATACTCCATTACTATATACCTAAATTAAAATATATCTATGAAGTATCCATTCAGGATAGATTTGGTTATAATTTTATTCAACATTACTATCTACCTATATTAAAGTATACCTATCAATTATGTAGTCAGGATAGATTTGGTTGTAATTTTCTGCAACAGCAATAAGTCTAAATATTTACCAAAATTACAACCAAATCTATACTAACTGGATACTTTGTAGGTATACTTTAATATAGGTAGATAGTAATGTTGAATAAAATTATAACTAAATCTATCCTGACTCGATATTATGTAGGTATATTTTATTATAGGTATATACTCATTTAGTATAAAATTACAACCAAATCTAGGTGTAGTGCAGTGTGCTGTAGCTACTGCGCGCCCGGTTCACGCTAAAGGCCTACATACCATTACAGACTAACATTTAAAATGTGAAAAAGTAACTTTCCGTATTTTCTTGAAAGTTGATATTCGTGTTCTACATATTAAAATAAGTGATTTAAAAAAAAAAAATTTCAAACCAACGCCATTAAGGCTATATTTTTACCTTATAATGTATTTACAATGTTTTACCACTGTAGAAGAATAATTTCATAAATGTATTCCTTATTATTGGATAAAAGTTGTTTTTATCAATAATATTTGAGAACATTTTGTTTAATGTATATAGTACTACCAAATATATTTTGTGTTTAACAAAGAGCTATGCGGGTTTTCATAAATAATTAAGATAAAATTGAGGGAGATCTTTAAAGTAATTTTTAATTTTACTAAAAAAATAGAAACATGTTGAGTGGGTGGGAAAATATTACAGACAACATATTTTGGAGATATAAGGGTCCGCCTTTAAGACTTCCTGTATTTTAAATGTCAATTATGACCCATAAATGGCTTCTTCTGTTTTTGACACATTGACATCTTTTTCGGAAGTTGTCCATAGTTTTTCATATAATTTCTGATGGAATGGTAGCCTGGGTGATTGGTTCCTTAAGTACTTGCAGGGTTGTAAGGCAATGTTTGTATACTTATGCCTTCAAGTGTCGCCAAAGAAATAAACATGGAGATAAATTGGGTGACCTTGGGAGCCAGGCAATTTCACCTCGCAAAGAGAAAACGTCTAGGAAACAACTCTAAAAATTGCTAGATAACGCTTCGGAGTGTGAGCTGTGACAGTATCTTGTTGGAACTAGACTTCACTGTCTTCATGATCCCCAACAAACTGGTTTTAGTTTGGTCGATCATGTGATTAGCTATTTGTAATACCCAACACACCAAATTCAGGAACGGAGCACCAAATTGTTGTTCCCAAAAGTTTTATGCTGCCGTGTGGCAGAAACTTTGTTTATTTACAGTACCTGACAAGTGGAAGTAGGCCGAAATCTCACTTAATTCTAAGGTAACCATAATTTTGTATAGGTGCGTGTTCATATCTCTGGATTGTTTTTCTTACCCTCTAATTAGACAAATCTAGGGGAGATGCATGTTTAAGTGCTAAATGCTTTGGAGATTGCTAGGATTCTCTTACATATGCCTCAGCGTTATTGTCTGAGATTGTCCAGGGGATTTTTTTTAATAGTGCAGTTTCATACCAAACTTGAATAGTTTTTCTACTAATTCAACAGAATTATTTTGGTCAAGTCCAAATCAAATGCAAAATGCTCACTGTTTAGTAATCACAGAAAGAACTACCATGACGAATATACTCCTTCACTACAAATGCACAATGCTTACCGCACCATGATATTGCGCCTGTTGAATATAACATATATACAGTTATCCTCTTCACTGCCATCTCCCCATTACAACTCACACAGCACCATCTTCATATTCGGGAGGTATTACTGCTGGACTCTGAATACTATTGTAGACAAAATTGCAGGAAATCTAAAAACTTCTTTATAAAAATATGATCAAAACAAAAAGATTTCTATTTCAGTTAAAAACTAAAAAAGTCCTGTCTATTTGTTTTGTTTTTAGTTGTATAATTGGCGCTAGTATTAGAACATTTGTCCTTCCTTGGTTTTGTATTGCATTTTTCATAGAATGTTTACTAGTATATATCTACATATGTTTCAGTGTACATAGCTAATCGGTTTTGTCATTATTTTCGATTTGTATACTTTTCAAGTCAGTGTAATATATAGTAGAGAGTGGTGTGTGTATGTTGTATTTCATGGTTAAATGTGTATAAAGTTGTAGATTTATATATATATTTTACTCACGCGAAGATTGAATCAACAAATGGGTATATATTTTTAATTTGATATGTTGCATCTAGGATTGAATTGTGTACTTTCTTTATGTGTAGGAAGAATATCTATATTTATTTTCTTTTATTTCTATAGTATTAAAGATGTTAACTATACTTCCGTGCTAGTATATTATTTTTTTGTGGTTGACGTGTTTGGTGTTACATTATTTAACAAATTCGGTGTATGTTATTTTTAAACATTTTAGTTAAAACATTCTAGTTTTGGGATTACACCAAGAATAAAACACATGGACTATCCATTTTGAGCATTTAACCATGGTCTTCATTCAAGACAACGATAATATATAGTATATAGTACAAAAATGAGCATGAAATAATCTTCTGGTACAGTAATGTAAATGAGATCTTTAGTACTCAACCAAGAATGTTAAACACAAAACTAAATTCAATACGATAAATTAGAGTACATAAGAAAAACACTCTAATGTGTTTATAATAATACCTAATATCAACAAAGTTGCAAACAAAAATTATACCTAACAATGTAGAAATTCTCCAGAAAAATATATTTTTCCCCACCTTGCACACTTATGAAACATATTATTTACACTTTTGCTATTACTTGCGACCAGACATTTGTTAACTAAAAGTTGTTAATTGTTTACTTACACTTGGAGGAAACATTTTCGTCTTACGACTTCTTCAGCCTCGTATTTTTGCCGCTAGGAATGCTGCTGTTGTGCTTCCTCGGTACCATCTTTTTGAAAGTTAGAAGTGATGTGATCGAAAAGTATGTGTGATCTGTGCCGTGTTTGTTCATTTAAGATTTCATTTTTATGTGTGTTGCTATGTCTTGTAACATTTTGAAAATAGCAAATGAGAAATTGGCTAGATTAAAATTGAAACTAATTTTAGGTAAAAGCCTAGAAAGGTTGTAAAATGTAAACAAGATATTTGAACTGTAAAATGCATTAGGTAATTTGTTATATCAAATAACCTAACAAATAAAATTAAAACAAGATAATCTAATAATAATTCTATTTAAACAAAATTGTAAACTTTATTAACATAGGGCATAAGTGGTTACTTGAGAGATAGGAGGTGAAAAACGCGATTGTAAACAATGAAGTCAGAGGTTAGGTTAATATAAATCCAGCCAAAACACACACATTTCGGAATTATTACAAAAGTAAAAAGTAAAGACACTTCACACACAAATAATAGTAATTAAATAAACACTGGAAGGTTTGTTAAGGATCGGAAAATTGAATCAGTATGTTGACCAAATTAAAACGCGATTGTAAACAATCTCGTTGTTGCATCAGATCTGGAACCAAGAAGTTTGGTCAGTGTACAGTCGACTCTAGTGGAAAAAAATCGAACTAAATTACATGCAAGAAAAGGTTGGAGGTGGAAAGGCCGCCATGTTTTAAATATTTTAAAAGTAGAACGACGCGTCAGTCTAGCGTGGGGTAGCCAAAGGAATAGGAGCAGTTCTTAGAAGTCAAAATTCCATTTGAAGAATTTTGTCAAGATTGTACAAATTTGTGAAGAAACTTGGCCAAATTAAAACAAGGATAAGTGAATTTAAAACTATAATACAGTATTAATGTAATTTGAAGTAACTAAAAGGAATTTAATTTTGTGAAATATAAAATTTAAAGAGAAATGAATCCTGTATGAAGATCCAGGCAAACTTCGATAATTTATAAGTTAAGTACATAGCGATATATAAAAATAAACTTTAGTGGACTTTTAAGATTATAAGGAAGTTTAAAATTGTACATTATTAGAATATCTTGTAATTAATTAATAGTTAGTAATAAGAAACATAATCCAGTTCAAACAGTATAGGGACCTTTTTGGTTATTCCAAATTTAAGTTTTTTTCTTCAGGAAGCTATTTATTAAAATTATTTTCTAAATTTAATCTTGTTTATCAAAATTTATTTAATTAACCAAAGAGTTAAAAGATATAGCCCATGCATATAAACCCCGAGATATCAAGAGATCTTAGAAAATAGCCTAGGGTATAAAATTTTGTAACTAAAATTAAAAGAATTGAGTTTAACCTATTGTGTTAAAACTTGTTAAGTTGTATTTTTTTTGTTCTGTTTATTGTTTAAATTTTGAAATAAAATTGTTATAATAAAGAATGTAAATTATTAATGAGTTATATGTTTTGTGTTACAAAAATATAATATGTTAAAAAAAGAAAATATTACAGTCTATATATTTTAAACTGTTCTAGTGTGTTTAATTTATGGCCTTTGTTGCATGTGTGGAGGATGCTCATGTTATTTTCCATGGAAAATTGGTTGCAATCATTGAAAGATATGATGTTGTGACTAGCAGCGTCATATATATATATATATATATATATATATATATATATATATATATATATATATATATATATATATATATATATATATATATATATGTATATATATATAGTGATACGTTTTCTTGTAGTATTTGCTTTGCTTTTTTCAAAGAAATAAGTAGAAATGAATTTACTATTTAAAAAAAATATGTAAGTATCCTAATGTAACTAAAATACTCCTACAAAACAGTAATAGAACAAACAAAAATCACAGTTTAGTGATAGGAAAAATCTTAAATTGCAATAACTTGAGCTCTTACCTAAAATAAAGTAGCAGAAGCTTCACTTATTTTAATGAAATACATAATAATATAAGACTTTATTAGTCAAGAATTTTAATTTTAAAAGCATTGAATCAAAAAATGCTAAATTGAACACCAATATAATAAATTAGTTGTTGAAATAGTGAAGTCATGTTATAGCAATAGAAGTTATTTCTATCAATTGATCCAAAATAAATTCTTTAACTTGACCAAAATAATAATATTTATTAATTTCTTTAACCAATATGTTGACTTATCTAACTCCCTTTAGCCCTACAAAGGTAGCCTTCACCAATACTACATATAAAGTAATGATGTGTAAATTGTACTACCAGAATTTACATGGGTTCCTCGATACGATGATTGTTAATGTAGGTAATAAATGTTCAATGATTGGTTTTACATCTTAGTTATGATTAAAGATGAGCAAAAAATAAATAAGCATTAAAAGTAATCAAATATTACTGTATTATGTAAATTACATTTTGACAAGCCATATCTGCAACTATGAGTGATAAAGCTTTTAGATAATATGAAAATATCTCATTTAATTGAATAAACAATTATTTGTATAAATGGTATATAACTTGTAAAGAAGTGAGGTATATAACTTCTAGTACAACAAAAACTACATTACAATCTCATTACAACAAACCTACAAGTTATGTACTTATATATTTTTAATGACAGCTTACAATATCAGGCGCTTTTGTTTATATTTCAGTATTATACTTAATAAAAAAATAATAAGAACATTTATATTCACTTGTTCAACTTATGTTAAACAAATATATGTATATAAACTAACACATGGACAAGAACAAAATAAACAACTAAAGTAGGAACGGAGGTTGTAAAAATGTATCATTTTTGTTGATTGTTTTCGAAAGTTTTTACTGATGCTAATCACATATGGCTATTCTGCATTTTTGGCAGTAAGTCGTTGTATAGCTAAGCTTTTTGTAAAGACAAAGAGGTTTGGTTTTTGATAGAAGGTTTGCAGTCTTTCTTCAGAACTCATGGGTAATTTTACGTGTTGTTAAAGTAAGTTTTCTATCCCAAAAACTTTAGAAATATTTAATTTTAATGCTATAGATAAAGTTGTTATGTACAGTTAAAAACATCTCCAAGAATTACAGAGCTGAGTACTTATTAAAATCATAAAATCCAGTCTTATAAGAGGTCTTTCTTTTGCACATTTTTATCTTTGTTTTTTCTCTCCTTTCCTGTTTTCATTCTTTTTCTCTGGCTATTGTCACGTTCCTGAATTTACTTCCGATAAAGGTTGTTATTGTATGCAACATGCAATTATACAGGCTATATTATGTAAAACAAAAAGTGACGAACTATTTGATTTTTCCCACATTTCATAGTGGAGTACCTGATCAAAATTATATACTTCCTGTTGTCTGATTGTATGTCAGAATGATGTGAGGCCTGGTGTTAATTTTATCAATACCATAATTATCATTCAAAGAGAGTAATAATTATGAGTAAAACTTACTTTTACAATTTCTTACTACTAAAGGCAGAGATAGTGACGTAAAATTCCCAGGAATTTATACTTTAGGGAAATTCCCAGGGAATATTGCAGGGAATATTCCCCAAATTTTTAAATTCCCGGTAATTTAAGGAAAACTTATTATTTTCTCTTAAACGCATATGTTTTTTAAATCCCTTAGGTTTTTTAAATCTACTTATATGAACACAAATCATTTTATAAAGAGTTATATTCAAAAATAAAAACTATTTAGGTCTTAAGTCCTTCACATAAAATTTTGATACTTGTTGTTTATTTTAGCAGTAAACTGACTGTGTTCATCTTTAAATGCTATTGAATACCACATGATTGCTTCATCACATGATGACTATGTTTTCTAGTGTCAAAGAAAAGGATCAAATTTTTAAACCTATTACAAATTCTTGGAAATATGTTATAAAATAGTACAAAATACTCCTAAATTACTAACAGGTCATTTTAACTTATTGAATTAAACCTATAATATCTTCACTATTAGGAAAAACAGAAATGGTTTGAAATATTTCAATTCAACCATAACAACCATTCAACAATAAATTAATTGTAATAATATTTTTGATGAATAAATTAGCTACTTAACTTGACCAATCTTCAAACTTATATCATCAGGTTTTGTTGAGCTTATAATAAAATTGATTTTGGATCTTGGTCTCATGATCAACCTAGTCTGCTCTCGAAATTTTTATCACGGTTAAAATAAAAGTTTTTGCCATGGTATGTCACAATATTTTTTTGATTATTTGGCTTTGTTATTGATCATTTAGAAGCATTTGAGGTTCCAAAACATATTTTAAGACAAAATAACCCCCATTTAAATGAGCTTATTCCATAAATTCCCTCGATTTGGGAACTTATAAAGCCTTTGGAAAGTTCCCTGAAAATAGTCCCATTTATAAATTCCGTTCCCATTGGGAATATTCCCGGCTCACATCAATAGGCAGAGATGAAGCATACTAGGCATGACTCATGCCTACTTTTCTAAGGTTACAAAGTTAAGTTTCACATTATATATAATTTTATTTTATACCTTTTATATAACACTACCTTAGTTATTGATTATTGTCTCTGTGATTCTAACTGTTCATTGATATTTAAATTCTACAGTTTTTGTTTATTCTTTGTTATAGGAGAGCCCACATACTGGCCTATGTTGTTGGACTTGACCAGAGGTGAATGCAAAAAAATACTGAGAAGACTAGGTATATGAATTCAATTTTTTACCTTATAATCATATTTTATTTGTTATTTCTTGTATGCATATTTATATTAATTAAAAATTAAATATTTATAATAATTGGTAATACTTGCTTAAATACAGTTACTTATTACACTTTTGCTATTCCTTGCGACCAGACTTTTTGTTAACTAAAGTTGTTAAATTGTTAACTTACACTTGGAGGAAATGTTTTCGTCTTACGACTTCTTTAGCCTTTTGCCGCTAGGAATGCTGCAGTTGTGCTTCCTCGGTACCATTATTTTGAAAGTTAGAAGTGATGTGATCGAAGAGTATGTCTGATCTGTGCCGTGTGTGTTCATTTAAGATATAATTTTTATGTGTGTTGCTATGTCTATATATTTCATACTGTTCTAGTGTGTTTAATTTATGGCCTTTGTTGCATGTGTGGAGTATGCTCATGTTATTTTCCATACTTTTGCATAAGTGTTTAGTGTCCATGAGGTGATTTGCGAAGTTGGATTCAATAGTAGTGTGCGGTGTGCTTTTGTGTTCTTTATATCTTTCGGCAAAAGATCTGCCTGTTTGTCCAATATAGAACTTATTGCAGTTGTTGCATTTTAGTTTGTATACTCCTGGGTTATTGTATGTGTTGGTATTGTTATTATTGCTGTGTCTGATAGCTGCTTGGATTTTATTTGTTGTTCTGTAAGCTACATTGTATATTGCTTTTTTGAATTGTTGTGCTGTTTTATTTGTGAGTTTGTTTATGTATGTGAGGGTGATGAATTTGTTTGTGTTCGTGTTTTTGTTGTTTCTGTTCTTGTTGAGTATTTGTCTGTGTAGTTTATGTATTAAATAATTGTCATATCCATTTTTGTGAGTTAAATATTTGATTGGTTTAGCACTCCGTTTAAAACCACAAATCACACCATTGACTGTGGCCCATTCTGTTGAGGAAAAATACAACATAGTGCTTGGAGATGCCGAAATTGCAAGTACACCGATTGCAAGTAAACAACTGGATGCCAATTGAGACTCTCCAACTTAATAGAAGGTGGCTGGACCTTACACCTGCAGTGGATCCCAAGCCATGTTGGGGTGAAAGTGAACAAAAAGGCCGACGTTCTCGCTAAAAATGGCACTGCTCTCCAGCAACCACCTTGCGCCCAGTCCTGCTGTTCTGCAAAGACCACAATCAACCAAGTGGTAAACAACTGGACCAGAACATGCAACAGGCAAGCCAGCATAGGGAAAAATTGGGCTAAGCTGATAGACTCTCTCATACAATGAAACGCCTAGATGTAGCTGCGTTCAGAACTGCCACTGGAGCCATCTGCACCGCATCCGGTTAAGCGCAGATCCGGCCTGCATGCTGAGCCAACACCCCTACTCCAGTGTCCGGCCCTAGCAGCCAAATCTGTGGACAAAGAAGAAGACAACAGAGAGATCGCCCAACTCTACTGGTCAGCGTGCCGCCAAATGGCTAACCTGCCAAGGGTGGGCATTGGCTAGTAAGTAAGTGGATTCGAAGACAAACCACTTAAGCTCAACAATTTACCCGGTACAACTATTTTTTTCATTTACCCAAAAATAAAATCATTGGGTTCCATCAATTTATCTTACAAGTGAGGAGAAGAAATATTTTGAATTTTTTCAAATTGGAAATGCTAATCATTGTCTCATATTTTGAGATATGCTGATCGCTTCTTTAGTTGAATGAAAGGGAGTCAAGTTGGTACCGATCAAATTAACAGGGCTCCAAAAGCAATAATGGACGGTAATGCTTTCAATGATGGACATAAGTTATCTCCATACGTTGTTCTTAAACAAAAAACTTTATCTAAAAAAAGCTTCCACAAGGTGTTATTGTTCGTGCCCAAGAGAAAGGCTGGATGGAGGAAAAATTTAGTTTTAGACTGGATCGAAGTAATGTGGAATCGAAGACCAGGTTTTTTGTTAAAGAAAAAAGTCTATTAGTCCTGGATACTTTTAAAGCGTATTAGACTGAAACCGTAAAGGAAAAGCTGGCACATATGAAAACTGATTCACCAGTAACTCCAGGACTACCAGTAACATCCATACTTCATCTTCTAGACATGACAATTAATAAACTTTTCTTATTCAAAGGCAGAAAACTTCACCCAGTGGATATGTGATGGTGAACACTTATATACCCCATCTGGGAAAATAAGAAAACCTTTCCTTTCATATATTTTGGAATGGATTCTTAAAGCCTGGAATAAAGTCAAATGTGAAACAGTCGCAAAGAGCTTAAAAAATGTGGAATTTTCTATGTAATGAATGTATTGTAAGTTTCTTAACTGTTCGTGTCTGGATATTTCAATAAAAGATTTTGGCAGCGGTCTACATTTTCATATTTTTCCCAACATATTGTAATTAAATATGGGGCGTATTTTACATGAATGCGCATTATACATGCGTAAATACAGCACATTTTTGTCAAAAATTACAAAATTTTATCTATCATTTACATAACTTATACTTACTACAAAGCCTTATGTAATTTCTGTGAGAATAAAATTGCCATATGCAATGAATTTAATTATTGTGTTACTACATGCAATGCCAGAAAAGCTCATTACTGACTAACCACTTTTAGTTTTTAGTAGACAATTTTGTTCATTTAAAGAAAATTTTGTGTAATATGAGTTGGAGTGATAAAAATCAAGGTGTGTTCACAGATATCATTACAGTAAAGCTAATGGAAATGAGACAGCTAGTCAACTATTAATTTTGTATTATCAAATCTATCCTAACTGAATACTTTATACCTAGATTGTAATAAGCTATATAGTGATGTAGTAAAATATAGCGCTTGGTTTTATTTGAAAACTTCAAGTTTATAGAATTTCACATATTAGTATATTTAAATCATGTTCCAGTTTTTTTTTAATTTTCGCCCTGTAGCACATCAGGTGGAGGTTTTACACATAACATGCCAGGTGCCAGGTGTTACAGATGCATACATATTGGTTTTAAGTTGTTGGAAGTATAAAAGTTAGTGCAATACTAAGACTGTAATAATACCACAGTATCCCAGT
Source organism: Prosapia bicincta (assembly GCA_036971475.1). Classification (NCBI taxonomy): domain Eukaryota; kingdom Metazoa; phylum Arthropoda; class Insecta; order Hemiptera; family Cercopidae; genus Prosapia; species Prosapia bicincta. Next base: position 185,161,215 of record JBAIZL010000002.1, read on the forward strand.
CCAACATGAACACTACTACACATACTTATACACTTTCTACTCTTACAACATCAGGTGGAGGTTTTACACATAACATGGCAGGTAGCAGGTGTTACAGATGCATACATATTGGTTTTAAGTTGTTGGAGGTATAAAAGTTAGTGCAATACTAAGACTGTAATAATACCTCAGTATCCCAGTCCAACATGAACACTACTACACATACTTATACACTTTCTACTCTTACAACATCAGGTGGAGGTTTTATAGATAACATGCCAGGTGCCAGGTGTTACAGATGCATACATATCTGTTTTAAGTTGTTGGAGGTATAAAAGTTAGTGCAATACTAAAACTGTAATAATACCTCAGTATCCCAGTCCAACATGAACACTACTACACATACTTATACACTTTCTACTCTTACAACATCAGGTGGAGGTTTTATAGATAACATGCCAGGTGCCAGGTGTTACAGATGCATACATATCTGTTTTAAGTTGTTGGAGGTATAAAAGTCAATGCAATACTAAGACTGTAATAATACCACAGTATCCCAGTCCAACATGAACACTACTACACATACTTATACACTTTCTACTCTGACAACATCAGGTGGAGGTTTTATAGATGACATGCCAGGTGCCAGGTGTTACAGATGCATACATATCTGTTTTAAGTTGTTGGAGGTATAAAAGTCAATGCAATACTAAGACTGTAATAATACCACAGTATCCCAGTCCAACATGAACACTACTACACATACTTATACACTTTCTACTCTTACAACATCAGGTGGAGGTTTTATAGATAACATGCCAGGTGCCAGGTGTTACAGATGCATACATATCTGTTTTAAGTTGTTGGAGGTATAAAAGTCAATGCAATACTAAGACTGTAATAATACCACAGTATCCCAGTCCAACATGAACACTACTAGAGTACACTCTTCTCTTACATGAACACTTTCTACTTATACAATATTAACAACTCAATCTTTATACATATGAACACTTACATCTTGTTATGAATTGTTGACTCGTTGGAATCATTGCTTGTTGGGAGAGCTGAAAGGGTTAGAGCTTGATAAACTCTAATCTGAGAGGCTGCTGTGATCTTGCTATGCCGAAGATATACACACGGTCGCTGGTCTACCACTCACTTGGGCCCTTGATCAGGGTGTGCCTGCTGTGTACAGGTGTCGAAGCCTGTGCACAGTATTAAATGTACTTGACTGATACCACCCTGTCAATTTAAGGAGGAGAATTGACTCCAGAGTTCTGGGGGTGGGAAATGATCATATGTGATCCATGTGCGTATCCATTCCTATAGTAACGTTCATAATGCCTGACAAGATGGCTGACTTCAAGATATTTATGGACACCAAAAAGAGGTCAAACGTAGTCATCACAAGCATTGCTATCACCAAAATATTTAGTAATTTCAAGTGGCGAAGAAAGAAATAATCTCTTCAAAGTGTCTCTTTTTCTTATTAATAAAGCAATTACTGGATGTGCTAGAGTTCCTGTCTTGTCTATTAAGAAATTTAAAAATTGGATACTGCTTGTTGCAAACGGTACTGAGGGACAAGGGTGATCTTTTGTAGAATGACCTCCTTCTTTCATGTGGTCAAGGTATCTTTGGATTTCATAGATCCATGAATTCCTTGAAAGGGGGTCATCATATTTAGAGATGATGTATGTTCCTATCAATGAAATAAAAATCCAAACTCTTATCTTAGTCAGAGTCAGTTACGGATTTTGTGCTATTATGAAGACAGAGAAATGTAAGAAAGTTTCAACAGCTCATTTCATTCTCACTTTTGGCAAACCAGAGATACTCAAATTCATATATGCAGGTTACCAAAGGCACTCATTGAGGCCATATGTGGTAAACCCTTGCAGATGCTTCAAATGGTCAGGGTTTTGTGCAGATTAGTTCTTCCTGTTCGAAAAAGGAACACCAACATTGTAGTGCTGAAGGGCATGATGAAAATGATTCCAATAATAGTCCAAAGCACGTCAGCTGTAGTAATTACCCGATGCGATCATTTAGAAGGCTATCCTTGACATTATGGCTAAGGCAAGGATATTGATGCAGGGGTTATGATATCTATGAAAGGTTGATGGTAAAACATATGCTACTACTCTTAACTGCTTTGAAGTCATCCAGTACAAACTATGCCAACCTGACAAGTGCTAACAGAGCAAGTAACTCACTTACTGTCAGTAGTTGCAAATATCCCTGCTTTGAATTTTGGATAACCTGCAAAGATGTCACAAGTTCATAACCTCTTTTATCAAGTTCTATCAGTAATAAGCCTCTTGCAGCCAAGTTAATCAGTTACAAAGATGTTGAGAAACATACTTTAGTTAGTCAAACAAAAAAAATAATAAAATCAGCACCGACAGTAACGGTTGCCAAAAAACTATTATCAAATTAGGGCATGGTAAAACCACACCTTTAAAATCAAAAACTTTCTCAGATTCCATCACCAAGCAGGTGGATATAGAATATAGTAATAGACATGAAAATAAAAAAAGAATTAGAAAGAACTCATATTTGGTCAAGTGTTTTTGAATTTCTATAAAAAATTAAAATGAGTTTTTTCCTAATTTTCTAAATTTTTGTTATAGGAGCTCTTTATAAAAAGTGTTTATATTCTGGGGTCATATTCATTTGTACACTATACCTTAATTATTTGTTTAAAAAAAAATATATAAACATTTTTTAAATAACATTTTAACACACACATACACACACACACACACACACACACACACACACACACACACACACACACACACACACACACACACACACACACACACACACACACACACACACACACACACACACACACACACACACACACACACACACACACATACATACACACACAAACACTTACACACACAAACACACACACACAATTATATTGTGTAAATGGATTTAATATTGAATTTTTACATAAATATTTCAAATAAATCAGGTGCACCTAATAACATTGACCACAAAAGACAAATTTAATTATCAGTTTGGAATACTAGATTGTTCTCAAATTTTATACATCTTGTTACAGAACTATTAGCTTACAATGGTGTTGTGCAAGTTCTAAGAGCACAAGGAGCTTTTACGCCTGAGAAAAAACGCCTGTTGCAAGATTTAGCAAACATGCTTGATATACCTGTAGAGCGCCATAAAGCTGAGGTTAGACTGGCAGTTAACTGTGAAAGACTTGCAACAATCGCAGAACAGTTAGTAGTTGAAATATTTAATCTTTTTTTTAACAATTATTACAAGTTACTTTTGAGCTAGGTTTGTCAGAATAGCATACGCAGCAAACATGCTAAATAACTAAATACTGTGTTCACCTGTCTCTAAAGACAACTTGGCTGTTGTCATTTTTTAAAAATATATAGTGAAATTTGAGTAACTTTGAATGTTTGCTACTAAAAAATTATTAATTTTGTATAATTATTATTATAGAAATATGAAGTATAGTAAAAAATACTTGTGGTTTCTGTAAAAATAATGATTTTAAAGATTTTAATCATAATTAATTACTGTTAACAATAGAAATATTATTTGTATCCATCATGGCTTTAAAAGGCTCAAGACATCAAGGTACAAGACATCCAATACACATATTCAAACATCAAACTAATTTGGAGATTCTACACGTAGTTAACAATAACAAGAAATTAACCTCTACATACAAATTTGAAATTTAAAAATATCATATAGCAGAAAAACAACATATCTCAAATGACCTCACACACTCTGAATCTAACACCCTTTTCTAATATACATTACTCAACCTGTGTATTCTACAACCCTTCATACCCATAATCACAAACTTCCAACGTTTATTGAAACCTGTCATTATGAGATAGGCTTTGTAAATGACATGTTTTGAAACACATCAGCACAGTAAGTTGTGCTAGTTTTAACACTTAGTTATAAAAGAACTAAATACGAAAAAGGAATTTCACTTGTCATAACCCGATCGGAATTGTGTTTATGAATTTAAATTGTGTAATATTTTTCAAATTTTAATCGCTATTTGTAATTTGTAACAACTTTTTTGTTGTTTATAATATGTTTTTCAGTATCATATGTATATTTGCAAAAAGGGTGTTGACAAATTTTATTCAATTAGCCAAAAATGCATTCTATGCAGGAGATTTTAACTGACAAATCATAGTTAAAACTTCCTTTAATTATCACAACCTTTCTAAAGACACACACTCCTTTATGAAATATTTCTTTAACAATTACCTCACTATGTTATACTTATTATTATATAGCTATAATAAAATATAAGAGACTAACAGACTTACAATGGTAATACCCTGGTGTTTTAGTGTTTAAATGTGTTTATTTTAAGATTTGTGATGGGATTATTATCATCTGTCAGTCTCCTATCTAGTCCAAAAAATCTCAAATAAGCTTCAAGACTCTACCAGAACTAACTTAAAAATATATTAAAATATAGTTATTAAGTATCCAGCTAGCAAAGATTTAGTAATAAAAAAATTAAGTTTCCTACATTGAACAAGCAATAGCTGCATTGTAAAGTGACCTTGTCTTCCAACAATGTACATAACTATTATCTTCAGACATAGGTAACTAAAACTCAATGTGTATAATATGTATAACTGTAGGTTTTCTATAAGATTAATGTTTTTTCATAACTAAACCTATCCTAGTTTGTTTTTTTATTGTTAAATGGATATAAAGCTCTGTACTAAAGTAGTACAGATTAATGCTCTCTTTTATTAATCCATTGGTTACAGAGTGAATGCCAAACTTATAAGTTTATGCATTCAAATTCATTCACGCTGTGCCGCTATCATAAATACATGAATTATTTAAAATACACACTATATAGTTGTTTTTTTTACCTAACTTTGTAGTTAAATCATTGGCAGCCATATTCCTAACTTCTTCTTTGCAGTTACAGTAAATAGAGATAGTAAATAGAGAGAGTATACAATATATTCACAGTTGTACTAGTTTTACTATTTCACTCAGTAAAACAATTTATATTGAAATATATTTATATATATATATATATATATATATATATATATATATATATATATATATATATATATGTATATATATATATATATATATATATATATATATATATATATATATATATATATATATTTAGGTTAGTTTTGGTTGGTAAAGATTTACAACTTATATTTATTTTATTTCATTCTCTCATATTTCTTTTTGTGTTTTCTCTTCGATTGACAAAGACCACTGTGTGGTTGAAATATATCATTGTTTAAGTGCTTTTATGTGTTTCTATTTCAAGACTACAGTGTGGACTCTTACCAAGGTAAGTCTGTCAGTCTCCTAGTCCAAAAAATCTAAATAATCTTTACCAACCAAAACTAACCTAAAAATATATAAACATATATTTAATCTTTCCATTTTCATATTCCTTCCCTATCTTTGTATGTGTTCTTTCCTCCTTTCCTATCTTATATATAATGAATCTTCCTAAGCTGTATTTGAAACAGCTTAAAAACCTGGCTTTTAAAATCTCAAAAATAAACATGCATATACTGTTTTTAGAAGCATGTCTAAATATATATATATATATATATATATATATATATATATATATATATATATATATAATATATATATATATATATAATATATATATATATATATATATATATATATATATATATATATATATATTTTTTTTTTTTTTTTTTTTTTTTTTTTGGACTAAAAGACTGACAGAATTACCTTGGTAAGAGTCCACACTGTAGTCTTGAAATAGAAACACATAAAAGCACTTAAACAATGATATATTTCAACCACACAGTGGTCTTTGTCAATCGAAGAGAAAACACAAAAAATATGAGAGAATGAAATAAAATAAATATAAGTTGAAATCACAGATTGTGTAGAGTAGAAATCAGATGACACAGATGCACAGATTAAAGATATATATATATATATATATATATATATATATATATATATATATATATATATATATATATATATTCTTGATATTTAACGTTATCCATTGTTTTTCCGTTGCACTGACTTTATGAAGTTAATATATTAACTTCATATATATATATATATATATATATATATATATATATATATATATATTGTTTCCATGAGCATATGAGTGATTATAGTTTATATAAGTCTGTCAGGGGAAAAGAGATAAGGCTATTGGGAGAAAAAAAAATGAATGGATTTATCTACACAGGAAATCCTGCATTGAAAGATCAACACAGGAATTCACATCAAACCGACAAACCACCTACAATATCTCCATTTCGACAGCAACCACCCAATAAACATAAAACGATCCATTCCATACAGTCAAGCAATCAGGGGTAAGAGAATCTGTTCGAATGATAGGGAATTGGAAGATTTTAATAGAAAGATATCAACAGCCTTCCAGAGAAGAGGATACCCAAAAAAACTCATTGAAAACCAAATTCATTCAGCACAATCCTCGGTTCACCATAAACCACAAACAGAACAAAATAAACTGTCTTTAATAACAGACTACCATCCTGGTCTACATAAACTCAACAAGATATTGAGAGATGGCTTCAAAATTCTTCAAGCTTCCGTCCCACACCAAAAATCTTTTCACCGATCCACCGAAAATTTGGTACAAGCAACCTCCCAACTTGAAAAACATCCTAGTACATCCTAAACTACCAGACCCTGATGCAGAGAAACCACACAAACTTCCTCATGGCTCCTTCCTATGCAATAGACCTAGATGCAAGACGTGTCCAATACACCCCACAGCAAATAGTTTCAACAGCCAAACAACAAAAATGGTCTTCAAAATACAGGGTCATCATAATTGTACATCGAAAAATGTCATATACCAGCTACAATGTAAACTTTGCTCAGCACAGTACATAGGCCTGACCACGGATGGTCTGAATATCAGAATGAATGGCCACAGACATGATGTTAAAATTATGAATATGGATAGACCAACAGCTCAACATGCTGCGAGTCACAACATCACAACTTTTGATGACTGCTATACCACAAAAATAATTAAATCACTCCCCCCTGATTGCAATCCCTCAGAACTGAGAAGGTGGGAACTATCATACCAGTGGTATACCAAGTCCAGAGAATCCCCTAACCTCAACATCAGATAAATCCATTCATTTTTTTTTTTTTTCTTTTTTTTTTTTTCTCCTAATAGCCTTATCTCTTTTCCCCTGACAGACTTATATAAACTATAATCACTCATATGCTCATGGAAACAATATATATATATATACATATATATATATATATATCTTTAATCTGTGCATCTGTGTCATCTGATTTCTACTCTACACAATCTGTGATTACAACTTATATTTATTTTATTTCATTCTCTCATATTTCTTTTTGTGTTTTCTCTTCGATTGACAAAGACCACTGTGTGGTTGAAATATATTATTGTTTAAGTGCTTTTATGTGTTTCCATTTCAAGACTACAGTGTGGACTCTTACCAAGGTAAGTCTGTCAGTCTCCTAGTCCAAAAAATCTAAATAATCTTTACCAACCAAAACTAACCTAAATATATATATATATATATATATATATATATATATATATATATATATATATATATATATACATATATATATATATATATATATATATATATACATATATATATATATATATATATATATATATATATATATAGATTTTTTGGACTAGGAGACTGACAGACTTACCTTGGTAAGAGTCCACACTGTAGTCTTGAAATAGAAACACATAAAAGCACTTAAACAATGATATATTTCAACCACACAGTGGTCTTTGTCAATCGAAGAGAAAACACATTTCTATTAGTGTTTTCTCTTCCATTGACAAAGACCACTGTGTGGTTGAAATATATCATTGTTTAAGTGCTTTTATGTGTTTCTATTTCAAGACTACAGTGTGGACTCTTACCAAGGTAAGTCTGTCAGTCTCCTAGTCCAAAATCTAAATAATCTTTACCAACCAAAACTAACCTAAATATATATATATATATATATATATATATATATATATATATATATATATATATATATATATAATTATATTTGTAGTTATGCAACACTGTTTTCTTGTATACACTTATATCACTTTCACTATATGTCCCTAAACAAGAATCTTACTTGGTATTTATGCGAGTTAACTTTTAAAGATTGGTAGTATCTCCATCATTAAGCAGTCTACTACAACCCCCGTTCAGTGATGCTTGATGATGGAGATACTACCAATCTTTGAAAGTTAACTCGCATAAATACCAAGTAAAATTCTTGTTTAAGTACATATAGTGAAAGTGATATATATAAATTTCATTTGGAATATCTTTTCAATATAATTTTTATATTTTAAAATTTCAAACTACACATTGAATAAATTTTTTGTTTCTTATTTGGAATAAAATATGCATTATAAAAACCATACTATAATATAATATAATTTTCATGAAATTGTACAATTTTATAATAATATATAATATTTATATAAATTTTTCTCATTTCAAACCTATGATTTTAGGAATTAGAAGATAAAAACCACTGCATAACAAGTGTTTTGTATTAAGAGTAACAAAGAAGATGATGTATTCTATATGAAGGTAACATAAAAAATCCTAAAAATCTCTGAGCTAGTACGTTTCAGGTTACATCTCGACGATTCGGTTAAAGTGTAATTATATTCTAAAATGTTTAGTCTTCAAATGAAATATTTCTTTGAAATTAATTGTGATGTTTACTTTTTTTCTTTTCATTTAGTATGTCAGGACCAAACACAGATTTGGAATGGAGAAAGGAAGGTCGTAGGATTGCACCTGTAATACCAAGGCAAGTTCTCCTAACTGCTGATATTGAACGAGCAAACGCAATCAGCAGAATGGTTGCAGCTATGAATTCAAAGCTGCCACAACCTGCTGAAACTGCGAGGAAAAATGGTAATTAAGTTATTGTGATTAGTATAAATAATACTAGATATAATGTAATAGTTTTATAATATGTTTGCATTATGACCATTTCCCTTAAAAAATATGAGTTTACAAACAATATCTGATATTTTACCTTAAACATTTATTAAATATTGGACACATGCATTCATTTTTTTTTTTTTTTTTTTTTTAACTTGGGAGCGGGTTTGAATTGCCCGAAGCACTGCTACCTTAAGGTATATTGTACTTACCTCCCTGATCTAGTCAAATAACCCCTTCCCTCTTACCAGGTTTAGGAGTTTCCTGACTAGAGTTTTACCTTCAGCATCCACCAAAGCCGTTCCATCACCAAAGAGGTTGAAGCGCCTCTCAGCAAGTACTTCACATCTGTAAATAATGTGTGTGGCAGTCTCCAGTTCCTGCCCGCATAATTTGCACACTGGTTCATCTTTGTAGATACCCATTTTATGCAAATGTTTCCTTAGTCCACAGTGTCCCGTGAGTAGACTTGTGACTATCCTCAATTCCTGCCTAGACAGATAGATGAGACTCTTCTGCAGCCCCAAGGAAGGTTACCTAAGGGTTAGCTTACTGTGTCTCATCCCTTCGGCCCTGATCCAGTGCTCTCAGTGTCTTTAAGCCATCCACCTTCGCACTGCCATCTTGACCATAGAATTGGAAATACCTACCGCCGGCTCCGGTCCAATCAGGGGAGTTGAAGACCCCTCTCTGGCCAGTGCATCTGCGGCTTCATTTCCAAATATTCCCCTATGCCCTGACACCCAACCTATCTTGATTTGATTGTGCCTTGCCAGAGCTTTTAAGTTATTTAGGCACTCCCTGACTATGGCCGAGGTGACCACACGTCCGTTTAGTGCCTTAATTGCTGCCTGACTGTCGGAGAAAATAGCAATCCGGGTCCCGTGTGTTTCCCTTCTCGCTATCTCTCCCAGACAGGCATTTATAGCATATACTTCGGCCTGAAAGACAGAGGTATGCCTCCCCAAGGAAAAAACTAGTTCTACCCTTGGGTTTTTACAATACACCCCCGCTCCAGTGCCGAAGTCCATCTTGGAGCTATCTGTGTACCAGATCTGAGCTCCCGATGTTAATGTCCCCGACGATTCCATCATAGTTTGGTGGACCTGGTCAGGTGCAAACATTCGAGTAATGTGGTCGCTGCCCATTTCCACACATGCATTCATACTATGGCATTCATAAACTTCTTCTGGTCTTTCTTTCAGAGTATTTCCTATTGAAGGTTGGATATGATCACAGTTTTAATAATAGCCACTCTGAATAAGTAATAAGTTCCACTTGAAACATTCTATAAGCTATAAGTAATCATTGTGTGACTAAGTGAATAATTTAGAACTTAATGGCTGTCTCGTTTTGAAACAATCGTTTTAACTACGAAGCTGAAGTATGTTCTAAAGATTCTCTTAGCATTAATTACTTTTAGTTTAATCAGTGAATTTAAGATGATTACAACAAGCAATATTCTTTAAGGTTTTTGAACCACGAAAAGTGTCTTCTTATATTATTTCTGTCTTAATTTTTATGTTGCATTATAAGCTCAAGTATGTCATATTTTCATCCTACTTTGACCCAATATTCTAATTTTGTTTTCAGTGGTTTTTATATGGTCTTTTCTTGCATTCCAGCCTTCCAATCTGTAAAGCAGATTAAGAAAACACATAGTGTTTAAGGACTCTCAACTTGAACTCCATACAGTGCCGGCAAAAAGTTTAGGGACACCCCTACATTTATATGTTTTTGCTATTGTCCTAAAACTTTATGCCAATCATATATTAGTAACTTATCAATGAATTAAGCATTAAAAGTTACGATTTTCCTGAAATTTTCATTCATTTATAAGTAAGGGTTGGCAAATTATAAATTTTTTTCCCATTTTAAAATTTTTGAGGAAATCCCTGTTTTTTCTAATTATAAATGAATCGGGGACTGTACCCCCGACCCGCCATGACGCGAGGAACACAAAGGTACAGTCAGTTCCGCTCCAAGTGGCTCCGTTCACTAGATATTCGCTATTGAAATGTGAGAATTGTATGCTGAAAAATCTGAAAATCTAAAGCAAAGTTAACCTGGTACCAAATGAGAGGTGATTTTTTGTAAATAATAAATAATGCATATTTACATTCTAAATGTTATGCTAAACATTTGTACAAAGTATCATTTTAATCAGATGTGTATTTTTTTTATTATACATTTTTAATTAGAAAAAAACAGGAGTTTCCTCAAAAATTTTAAAATGGGAAAAAAATTTATAATTTGCCAACCCTTACTTATAAATGAATGAAAATTTCAGGAAAATCGTAACTTTTCATGCTTAATTCATTGATAAGTTACTAATATATGATTGGCAGAAAGTTTTAGGACAATAGCAAAAACATATAAATGTAGGGGTGTCCCTAAACTTTTTGCCGGCACTGTAGATATACATCTTTTAGCAGACACCTTTTTTAATTTTATACTTATAATTGGCTCATTTCTTTACTGGTTTTATTTTCTATTATCAATACTGTCTCTTTCAATATGAGTTTCTTCTAATATAAAGTTTTATCTTGTATGTTATAACTTTGAAGCAGTCATATATTTTGTTATCTTGGCATTAATATTAGGTTCAAATTTTGAGTCATTAGCCATTTATTGTATTTTTAAGATAGTATAATGATTTACGGCTATCTCTGAATCTTTTTCAATATTTATTAATTTACAATAACTTTACTTATTAGCAACTTACTTTACTGTATACATTAACACTTTGCTGCCAGCCACAATATCAGCATTTTTCCGGAGAATTGCCAAAATATTTTAGGATTATTTTTAAATAATTTGTATTTATTTTTTGCTCTCCTATTATAGTTTTTTAATAGCAAAAATGATACCTAAATAAACTTCATCGGGCCAATTGGCCAAACATTGTTTTTAAGATAATTATTTTTTCTCAATTATCCAACACTCTTAATATTTTTTGTGTTTTGTGTGTAAACAATAAACAACAAATCCACAGTTTCATGTTCTGGTTATACACACTATAAGCTGAATGGCAAGAAAAGTGTTTTGGCGCTTATCATAAAGATATGTGATTGATATGTGAGTTTATAAATAATTTGTATATTTAACAAAACAGTAAACACATTATTTTTCTGATTCTTGAGTCTTCTTTCTCCAGTTCCTTAATTGTCCTACATAATTGTAAATTTAACTTTAAAAATTTGACAGTTCCTATTTTTGTTTTAGCTAATGAGTTTGACTGTCTTTATTCTTTTTAAAACATTCTCTTAAAAACTTGATATCTTTACTTTTTTACGGTTTCCATTTTTGAAAAATTAAAAATTTAATTAGGGAAATTTAAATGTTACTAATTGTTCTGAAGAACATTTTACTGTTTATAATCTAGTTATTTTAGCCTTGAAATCTCCCGCCTTTAATCTATTGAAATGTAACACGTTCTTTGTTGGAAATTTTGCCAATTTTAGAGACCGAAATCACTAAAAAAGGCTTGAGAATCGCACAGTTACATATTGCAGCCACCGCCAGCACGCACTCAATAAATCATGTTGAAATTTTGTCACTTTTAATACATTAAAAGTTGAGTGATTTCACCTTGACCACCCTTGAAGCTAGTTCAAAAAATACTAATTCCCGGCTTCTCTTGCCATTGCTTTTATCCTCTGCACCCCTTTCTCACCTGTTGTCTTTTCGTCCAATCAACGTTTTTGTAAAAGATGACACAAAATATTGCATAACACCTTCACCTCTAAGTCACCTCATGTTGACGTCCTATTTTTACAGTTTATTTTTTTTAGTAAAAAATTTATATTTGGTTATAACTTTTTAATTCTGGTTCTAAGTGATTTCCCTACTCTTTATTTTCTTCATAATTTTTCTCTCTGTACATTTTCCAAAGTCAGTGACCTTCTTCTATTTCTCCTGGTTGGTTTCTATCTCCTTCAAGTCAATGAAAAATCTCCCCCCCCTTAAAAATGGCTTCATTTTATGAAATTATTTGTAATAGCTGCTTATAGCACTATATTGTTATTAATATTATTATATTTATGGCTTCTCATCCACAATTAAAATTTTTTATTTTTAAATTTAAAATTTCCTTGTAACGCCTAAATTCTCAATTTAAGCCTTTTACAGTAAGTAGTGTGAAGCTTGATGTTTAATACAGTGCATTCATTTTTCCAAAAGTAGCAACACCGGTTGAGTATTATTAATAAACATAAAATGTTACTAGACAACAATGTCGGGCCTAGTGGCTGTACGGTATTCGGTTCATCCTACTGGGCCGTCGGGCCAAAACGGCCAATCGGCCCGACATGGCAGCTAAAGTGTTAAATAATGAAATCATGTGTTTAAACAAATATTTTTTTCTTAGTATTAATTGATTTGTATTGTAAATATAAAATTCATATTACAAAATTTATAATGTATGTTACAATCAACACCTAAAGTTATGTTTTATTAATTCCTTTGATATTTTTATTTTTTTTACAATTAAATACTATACTTATATTTTATCTTATCTCATTATTTCATGAAGCTATACTCTGATGTATCATAGTTGTTACAACTTACAAAAAATCTTTAGAACTTACAACTTGACTGTTTATATCTTTAGATTACAGCTTAGACATATACTAGTTATAACTTGAACATAAAAGTTTAATTATCTAAAATTCAATAATTTTCAGAGGTTAAACAAGAAATTGGCTCTATAAATGGCGGCTTTAGATCATCCTATAATAACATGTCGTCTACATCTACAGTAACTTCATCAACAAATGTTTCTTCTCAACCTCCCACCTCAAGTGTAATTAACCCAAATAATCCTAAACACCTATCCTCTTCTACAACAAGAAAACGTTTAATTCCTTTGCCAGTTTTTATTGGTCCTCCAAGTTCAACAAATACTTCAGCTGTTCTGCCAGTGCCTCCTCTTCTACAATCTTTTCCAACCTTTAAAGTGCCAGCTGTTCCTCCAAATACATCTTCTGAATCAGATATCTCTGCAATTGCTGTTGCTTCTCCTGTTACTAATGCTGCCTCAACACCTTCTCAATATTCAATAACCTCTACATTAAATGATCCTTCAACCCTAGTAACTTCTGTGCCTGCCTCAACTATTCCATCTGTTTCCTCAACATCCAATTTTGTTGCTCCTACTTCATCATTGCCTTCTATTAGAATCACTACACCGACTGTTCCACTACCTGTATCGTCCAATAAATCTCCCACTAGTGATGCTTCGCTTTCCCCAACAATCCATCCACTAAAAACTTCTACTCTTTCTGTTATCCCTTCTGCTTCCATTGTTCAGCCAGTTAATTCTCATTTCCAGATATCCACTTCAACTTCAAACATTTCTCCTGCTGATACTTCAACTCTTATTGTTGTCCCACCGTCTTCAACCTTATCAAACTCTTCATCTCTATCATCGGACCCACCTCTGTTATCTTTTTCAATTGATGACTCTCCTTCTTCAACTTCTATTGATTCTACTGTAAACTCAGTTCTTACTACAATTTCTGAGTGTCCTCCTTTAATCACTCCTTTGGCTTCAACTGGATCTACTATTTCTGCTCTAAAACAAAGTCCAGTTAGTAATGCCATTGTATCTATTTCCACCGATTTCAGTTCTATTTCAACCTCATCATTTTTATCATCAATTCCTTTAATTGAAATACCACCATCTACAGCATTGTCCTCAGCATCCTCAGTTGAAAATAGTGCTGCAGTTCCAATCACATCTGTAAATGAAATTGTTGATCTTGAAAAACCTTCATCAACCGCTTTATTAACAGGAGTGGAAGAGGTAAAACAATAATAATTTTACGTATGAAAACAAAACTGTTTCATTTTTATATTAGTAGTTGTAAGAAAAAATCTCTTTAATGATTGTTGAAATAAAGGGTATAATAAGCAAGGTAATCGTATAATACTTGTGTTACAAATATTTAAATATACAGTAGATTCTCGAAAATCCGAGTCCCGATATTTCGAGCTTCCGTTAAATTTGAGTTGTTTTCCTTTGAACCTATTTTATCTATTAGAAAGAAATTGATGTGTCAGGGTTCTAAGAAATGTTTATATCAATACGGTATGCAAAGGAAATGAGTCGGACCTCCATAAAATGTTCATATTATAGAGTTATATAATCTTATTTTGTGCATTCTTAATTATAGTATTGTATTAGGGTCTATTACAACTCCTATTTTTCCTAATGCACAGGAAGGTATTTCCATGAAATCCGTGTTTTCGATAATCCAAAGGGGGTGGGGCTCGGTCCCATCCACCTTGAATTATCGAGACTCTACTCTATTACAGTTCTATTACTACAAGAACTATAAGAAATTATGAACATTCAATTTAACAATTAGACAACCCTTAGTATGCTACATAATGAATTACAAATTTCTCGTAGGTGCTTGATTTAACTAAGCAAATTTTGTTTTGAAATTAGTTGCTTATATTTTTATTAGTTCTATAGGATTGGTATTAGTCTAAAACACTTGTGATTAAAAAGAAATCTTCATAATTCCGGTCAAAATAGGTTAGTAATATTTATTATTCATAGATGAAATCAATAAGTTTTTTAAAATTAATTAAATATAAACTTTATAATCAAAAAAAGGAGAAACAAACTATACATAACATAAAATGAATAAATAGGTAAACAAGTAAGCAATGAACTTAACTGCTTACTGCCGCTTCGACGAGTAAATATATCCTGTTGCTGCTTATGGGCTTCCCACCAAATGAGTACTCATATGGCAAAACTAAGCACAACACAACTGTTCATATCTGCTAACAGATGTAATGAGTAATAATACTAACAACATGATTTCCAAATACTAAAAAAAGTCAACAGATTTTATTAAAGTTTTTATAAATTTAACTTGATGTAATACTTTCTTGTAAGCAATAGCGAAATATTCCACATAGGAATGTGAAGTGACATTTGCAACAGCAGGATATTTAGCTTACAGTGTAAAAAGGCAAAGATATCGAGGAAATTATTTATACAGCATATGAACATTTGCAGTTAAAAGTAAAATTGTGTAATACAGATTTTAATACTTACTTTATCTTATTTATTAACAACTTACTAATAATCATAGACAATATTTTTTATGTTGAAAATTTGTAATGTCATATTTGTCCAAAATTATTACCAAACTATTTTTTTCAAAAACTTATATTGACAAAACATTGCATTAAGAAATCATCATCTGTGTCTGTGTTGACTTAAGAATAGAGCTGGGTGGCACCAATTTTAGAGTAAAGGGTTGAGTAACATGCTGAGAATATACAGTCTATCCTAGAAAGAAATGAGGGAACTTAAGATCTTGTTCCTCAGGTAAAAGTAATGAAAAAGGTTTGTATTAAATTTAGGCCTGGAAAACCTTTGTTAAAGAGTTGTAGGTGGCGAAAGATTTAGACTGGATTTCTGTTTCCCCTGGACTCTTTCTCATTGAAATTTGTCTGTCTAAAGATCATTTTATGATCAAGATTATTAAGGAAATGTCAACATTTAGTGACTTTTTGAATAAGGCTAATATGTTTAGGAAGTATGCTATATTAAAGTAAGTATCACTATAACCTGAATGAGTTCATGGTATATTTATATCTTTACCTTAAGTTTAATTATTACTAGATATTTAATATATATATATATATATATATATATATATATATATATATATAGATTTTTGGACTAAGAGACTGACAGACTTACCTTGGTAAGAGTCCACACTGTAGTCTTGAAATAGAAACACATAAAAGCACTTAAACAATGATATATTTCAACCACACAGTGGTCTTTGTCAATCGAAGAGAAAACACAAAAAGAAATATGAGAGAATGAAATAAAATAAATTTTATTTATTTATTTTATTTCATTCTCTCATATTTCTTTTTGTGTTTTCTCTTCGATTGACAAAGACCACTGTGTGGTTGAAATATATCATTGTTTAAGTGCTTTTATGTGTTTCTATTTCAAGACTACAGTGTGGACTCTTACCAAGGTAAGTCTGTCAGTCTCCTAGTCCAAAAATCTAAATAATCTTTACCAACCAAAACTAACCTAAATATATATATATATATATATATATATATATATATATATATATATATATATATATATATATATATATATATATATATATATATATATATATATATATATATATATATATAAAGAACAAAAGTCAAAATACAAATACAAGAATTATATTTGAATTTACAATTCAAAGCTTTTCGTTGGCTAACAGTACCAACATCATCAGGAATATTAAACAATGAATTGTTGAATTGTTTAATATTCCTGATGATGTTGGTACTGTTAGCCAACGAAAAGCTTTGAATTGTAAATTCAAATATAATTCTTGTATTTGTATTTTGACTTTTGTTCTTTATTAATACACAAGAAAACATATTGCGATATTTATATATATATATATATATATATATATATATATATATATATATATATATGATGAATAGTTATTATCTGGAGTACATAAATTCGCAGTTCCGACGTTTCACTAGAATCTCATCCAGCATTGACGAAGTGAACCCAACAACAGTAGAAGAGCGAGTATTCATCATATTTTTCTATCCGTGAAGGAATACGTAACAACATATATATATATATATATATATATACACACACACACACACATAATAGAATCCGTTTAATACGCTCCTGTTTAAGACGATTTCCTGCTTATTACAGTTTTTTTCTCAGACCCTTTTGAGAACAAAATTTTGGGTGAATAATTTTCATTTAGTAAAGAAATCAAAAAATGTGTATATATTTAAATCTAAATTTTAATTCCTTAGAAATGTATTTCTTTACTTTTATTACTAATATTACATTCCCATTATAATAAATGGGAAATTTTTAAAATTACTTTGTACCGATATATCGATTGTTTTTTTAACGATAATATCATTGTCCACTGGTAGTTTAATTGATAATATCGAATATCGATATTTTCTTTTCGATGACCCAACACTAGTTAAAAGAAAGTGCTGTGCAAGGTGAAACGAAAAGAATGAAAATAAAGACTGTGAAGTATAAAGAATTGTAGAAAGTTTTGTTACAATGGTTCCATCAAGCCAGTACACTTTCTGCCCACAGTAAACTAAACGTTAGAAAAGGGTGGATTCGATGAAGCGTTCATAGTCATGGGTTACGCTAATGCTCGGGAAAAGTCTTTTATTGTTGGGTAGAGTAATTAATGAAAAAGCTTTGAAATTTGTTGGGTAATTAGGACTCGGTGACGTTCGCGCAAGTAATGGTTGGATACATAAATATAAAAAGTAGCATACCATCGTTACAATAGTAATTTCAGGTGAAAATGCAAGTGTTGATATGGTTAATTGTGAATTTTGGAAGGAAAATGTGTTGAAAAAGCTTAGTGATTCTGCACTGGAGGACATATTCAATCCTGATGAAACTGGTCTTTAAAAAAAAATGTTTATATAACAACACCCTGACTTTTAAAACCAACCTCTGTTTTGGAATAAAACCAAGAAAACAAAGAATTACTGAATAAATACTGTGTTTAAATTTATAAAGGCAATTAATGTACTGAGTATGCTTCTATTAAAATTTAGATCTGTAGGTATGAGTTATGCTTCTTGAGAATAATTTAAATTAGTATGCACACTCATTTATTACCATATTTATACAATATTTTTCTATTAGCTTTAGATTAATTGTCATAATAACATATACAGAGTACAGAAAATAGTGTTAATTTTCCAGCCACATAAATCTTGAAACACTGTAAATTGAAACATTATAAAAGTTATCCCATATTAAGGTTGGCCAATTACCTTACATATGCCAATGATATTATACTGTATTGGGTTTTTGACTACAATAAATTGGGGTGAGAATTCTTGGCAAGACGACTTCTTATTAACGAATACCTCTATATAACAAATATTTTATCTAGATAATCAATTTCGTTATACAGAAGTTCAACTGTATAATATAACATAAAAACTAAAATATTTTCACCACTTTGAGTAATCAATGACTCCTTAAAAATGTTAAAATCACATTAATGTATGCACCACTAGGGCATGAGCATAATATTGTAAGGAAGTATTGATTACAGTTTACAGTCGGTAATAATAACCATAATTTGACAATGAAAGGCAATTACAGTTTCTTATAATTTCACATAACTTTAAAATATTGTAAAGCTAGGATTTTACTAATTTTATAACTGGTCCAATGTTGCGGAATTTTTAGCTTTGTGTCTATCTTAGCTGAAGAATTTAATACTAAAAATTTCTGTATACTAAAAATTTAAGTACCAGAAGTTTAAATGAAATAAATGTAATTTTAAAACTCCATTGACCCTATATCATTATGTAACAACTGTTTACATATTTTTCTTTCAAATTTATTACTTAATTTCTAATATTTATTATACATTTGTTTTTATATTTGATTAATGCTGAATTTTGTTCCAGAAAAGTCAAAAATTACAAGATAAAGTAGAAGATTTCAATGCAGTAGGAATACAAGCTCTTCCGCCTGCTCCTACACTTGTGCTACCTTCAGGAATGTCCATACAACTCCATGAAGGTGATATTGATGAACCGAAGAAACGGAAACGTTCACTCTCTCAAGATGCGTCAATGACTGCATATAAAAAGATAATGACTGTTCCAGTAACAAAGGTATTTTTCATAAATTAAATTTATTCAGTGAAAAATTATAAAATTTGTTTGAAAGGTCTTCATTTGAGTGTTAAATATCCAAATATTTTGTTTGGATCTAGACAGACTTGTACAAAAGTTCAAATAATTAAAGTTTGTAATCGTAAGAAGTATATGATGTAAAACAAAGTAAATATTGCTGTCATATTCTAATAAAATTGCCATTCATCTATTAAATGAAATGTTTTCTTTTTTAGGAATAAATTTTGTTATAATATTTCGATATATTAGAATTAAATTTTTTACATAAAATAGTTGAATTTATAAAACCTATAAAACATGGTTCTTTGAAGAGTGTTTAAAAGGTTTCAATACATCTGGAACACTTTAATTTGTCTGCCCAACATTTACCTGTAATATATTCTTTGATAACTTGTTATATATTTAATAACAAATTTTATAAAATCTTAAGAAACTGTGTTGTTTTGTATTTGTCTTACCACATGCAAAACGTGACAAAATAGGATGTTACAAATTAAGTATGTTGCAATAAAATTATGTACGCACAAATAACTTGAATGCAAATATTGTAAAATAATTTCCAGTTTAACTTATCAGGAAATAATATTATTTTCCTTAACTAAACATTTTATTTGTGTAAATGAAGACATCGTTGTTTCCCATTTTCCAAACAAAGAACACATTCCAAAGCCTCCAGATGACAAACCTAATTGAACTTTTGAAAGAAAATGATGACTGTGTCGATGGACCTGAAGAGAAGAACCCTACAGAGAATAAAGTCTTATAAGCTTTCAAATTCATCAGGCAAGGGTTTCAAATAAAAAATGGTGTATCAGACAACATTTTTAATTGTCTGAAAAAATGTGAAACATTCATAAAATGTGATGTTCTATTTAAATGGAAAGTGGAACATAAAATTACTCACTTTTTGAAGTAAAACTTTTTTTATTAATTTTTGTATCATTTAATGTTTGTGTTCTGATTACGACTTGTGTAGTGTATAGTACAGTTTCTGTTGAGTGTATAATGTGTTTAAATTAATAAAGGCAGTTGATATATTAATGTAGTGAATGTTCTTCGGTTATAAACTAGTACTGTAGGTTTCAGTTATTCTCCTTGGAAATGAATTACATTAGTAAGTACACTCTTTTATTACCATATTTATACAATATTTTTTTTATTAGTATTAGATTACTTATCATAATAGCCTATACAGACTATGGAACTTACTGTATTTCATACGGATATCTAATACGATGAAAGAAAAAACATTCTGAACACATCCATGAAACATTTTTAGAATTTCAACTACATAAATCTTGAAATATTATAAAACGTTTTTTCATCTTAAGGTTTGATTATTACCTTACACATGCCCTCAATCTTATACTGTAGTGAGATGATTTGGGAGTATTCTTGGCAAGACGACTTCTCATTAACAAATACCTCTATATAACGAAGTTTTAATCTGGATAATCAATTTCTTTATACAGAAGTTCAACTATATGTGTAAATAAAATGTTGTTTTGAAATTATTGTAGTTAAAAAACGTTTTTACAAATGTGAAATGAATAATTGATTGCACGAATGGTAAGGGTAACAGCTGCTAAGCTTTACACTGCAAGTAGATTTTTATTATTTATTTTAGATATTTATTATTATTATACATAATTTAATTCATAATTACTTTTTTTACTAATAATGATTACATATAATCAATTAAAAAATAATAAATTAGTGCTACGTAGTTCAGTTGCCATGACCACTGATTTCGGAATTAATCCAGGAGAAATTTGGAGTACTTCAGCTGTCATAATTTTTTAATTTCAACTTATTTGTTATTTTCTTATAGATTTTACTGTTTTGAAATGTATGTGTAAAAATCCCAAAGAAAGCTTATACCTAGCTGAATGTAAACTCATGTTAATGTTATATTAGTTCTTTTCTATTGGTTCTACTTGAGCAGCTCGATATACTCTTCAGTTTCTGGCTTCAACGCTATTAACCCTTTGAGCTGTAACTTTGCAATGATCCAACATCCAAAAAGTGAGATTTAAAAAAAATAAGTTAAATAGGTTTTTTATTTCTATATTGATATTTGACATTGTTCAGAAATTATAACATTTTGTAAGAAATAAACGTTTTCTAAAACCCTTAATTTCAGTAGTAGTAATCAATAGGAAATAAAGAGATTTTGTAAATCTTGTTCTAAAATATAAAGCTATATTCACAAAAACCTAACAATAATGAAATAAAGACATTTTGCTGGTAGCTAATCCTAGGGTTTGGCGGGAGCTAGCTGGACTCACCCAGTACTGCTATACTTTACTCATACAACACTCTTTTGACACCTAGCCAATGTGATTACAATGACAAAAATTTGCTTTTACAAATTGCCAAGGGATGGCAAAGTAGTCACTAACAAAAATAAGTAGATTGCAACATATACCTGAACACTGCTTTAAAATAAATATAGAAACGTAACTGTGACATCATTACTGTTGATGATTCTTAATACGGCGATATGATAGTTGCGTTGTTACTGTTCAAAGAGTTAACCAAAAATTTTATCAAAAGAAAAGTCTATGGTCTTTTTTAACTTTTGTTTAATACACATTTCATTTTTTTATTCAAAATACTTCATCATATTGCATATATATTTTTCTTTTCACTTATATCCCAAACTTGAGCTTTTTACGTACTATGTATATACATATTAAATAAAAACAACCTCTTACCACAAATTCAACAATTTTTATTTTAATCTAATGTACATTTCGATTACAAAGTAATCATCTTCAGATGTATTTTACAAATGACTGTAAAATACCTCTGAAGATGATTACTTTGTAATCGAAATGTACATTAGGTTAAAATAAAAATTGTTGAATTTGTGGTAAGAGGTTGTTTTTATTTAATATAAACATTTACGCCACAGTTGCTTCAAGTTGTTATGTATATACAGTCAAGTTATTATATTAGGATTTTCTTACTTATTGATATTTGAATTAACTTGCAATAAATGATGTGAACTTTGTTGGTATATAATTTAAAGATGATACTGTGTTGTCACTAACAATAATCATGTTGCAGATAACTTCGCCTTTACATTCTAGAGCTATGTCTACTCAGGGTCCAGTTAAAATCAGTGTCACCACCCCGACAATAACTAAAACCTCTTCAACTACTTCCAGCACATCATCTCAAAAAGTAAGACGTCAACATTAGAAATTATAAGTAATTTTCTTAGTTATGCTTTAGATAAAGGTTTACAAATAGAATATATGCAATAGTTCAAACTACAAATTCATCAGGTTATAGCTCTACAACTGTATATTATAATATTGTGTAGAGTCATGTTAGTAATACCATTATGTATGTATCTTGACACCTTCTCTCCAATTTTTAGGAATATTTATAGTCCTTTATTGTTTCCCTTATATGAAGATGCATGATAGCCAGACATATTTATGTATATATTAATTACAATCCCTCCAATTACCTCATGTTTGGCAGAAAACGTAGAATTCCCTTTCATCTTTATTTCATATTATAAAGGTGACTTCACGATGTAAACTGGGACAAAGTACCAAAAATTCCTATCAAGTTCCCAATATAGATACAATTAATTTTTGTTATTTTTTTCTTCAGAGTGAAAATGCTTTTCCATTTTTGGGATTTATCCTAAAGTTGTTGGATTATTGTCTTATTCCAATTAGCTTGAATAGAAATTTCAGTTTAACCCATTCCCTAACAATTTTTTTTACACCAACTTAGCCATAAAAAACTAATTTTTTAGACAATTTTTAAATGCTTTTGTTGATTACTTCTTTTCAGTTAATTTTTATGTTTCTTATGAAACCTATTGTTATATTTTTATTCAGAATTACATTTACTTTCAATATATATATATATATATATATATATATATATATATATATATATATATATATATATATATATATATATATATATATATATATTAATATTGATAATAACTTTTCTTTTATAATATAATAATATGTAAAAAAACTAAAATGTTTAAATGAAAAATATTAAATTTTATTTTTTTTATTTCAATTATCCTAAAATAAAAGCATAAATTACCTTTAAAAATACTCCAAATTATTCTTCCTAGTGCAAAGAATATGTTTCAATTTCACAAGAGTCCAACAAAGTTAACTTTTGTGAGGTATATTTTGAAACATTCTTTTAAGTGAAGCGCGACGAGGCACAGTTCACATTCCCACCGACTGTCACTGCGTTTACCTTAAGCACTACAAACCTTGCACCTTCTTGAAAAGTTTGTTTGATTTCATTAGGTGGTATTGGTCTTGGGAAATGTCCCCAAGTTGATGCTTGAAGCCTCAAAAGGGTTTCTGACACCGATGTCCATCCTCTCCACCTATATGAATTAAAAAGGGCAATGTCCATTATATAAAAAAATATCTTTTTATACCCTTTAATACCCTTTAGCATACCTTCTCATGCTAGGGAATGAAGCCAACTGTTGATCTTCTCGATCGATGCCCCCCATGGAGTTGTTGTAGTAAAGAACAGGTTCGGGGTTTTTTTGGGTTCTCCACTAATTCTGTCCCTCTTCCCTGTTGATTTCTTATTACCTATGTCATGAAAGGTAGACAAAATACATACTTGTTTTTTTGTCTTGCCACCTAAGGGCAATCATGTCATGACCATAAGCTACTTCGAAGTCACCTAGAAGTACTTTGTTATTAGAGTCTTTAAAGGTCTCCGGCATGTTGGCTGTGCATGGATTTACAGTTCCAATTACATTGAAACCATTTTTTTTTTTTAATTTATGGAAAAGAAGTGGTGAAAAATACCAGATGTCTAGGGTAAGTGTATATCCTTTACCTGCATAATCCTTCACCATTTCAACTAAAATAGACTCACTCACCAACGGCTTTTCCTCCTCAGCTATATCTCCACCCCCTTCTTCTACTCTGATAGGTTGTATTGCTTCTGCACCAGTATAAATCTTAAACTTAGAGCAGTAGCCAGTACTTGATTCACAGCATTTATAAAATTTGATTCCAAATCTTGCCCTTTTTTTGGGTTAAATTGGACATAGTCCAACCTTCCTCGGAATTTCATCAAACTTTCATCAGCTGCTATATTTCATCAGGTAGGTTCAAAAAGGAAAACCTCCTATTCATGTAATCAATTACATATCTCGGTTTCCACAGTTTGTCATTTAGAGGCTTATTTTTATTGTCAGTGAGATGAAAGAATTTAGAAAACAGCAAAAATCGGTGGAATGGCATTGCCTTGCGGAAAAACGGAGTCTCTGTAGTGGTATTAGGCGACCAGTATGACTGAATATTTCTTTTTTTTACTAGGGACATAAGGACACAAAGTGTCTAAAAGCAGGACATTTCATCTAGAGTTGTGTCAATCCATTCTGAATACAACGTCTTTTCTTCTCCTGGTGCATTATTTTTATCATTAAACTCTTTGGCATACTTATTGGTTTCATTGGCAACATGTTGCCAAAAATCACTGACAACAAAGGCATTGAAAACATCTATTTCAGAGGGAGATGGTCCTAAGTTTCTTAGTAATATTGCTCTTACACCAGGGCAAAGGCATTGAAAGCATCTATTTCAGAGGGAGATGGTCCTAAGTTTCTTAGTAATATTGCCCTTACACCAGGGCAAAGGCATTGAAAGCATCTATTTCAGAGGGAGATGGTCCTAAGTTTCTTAGTAATATTGCCCTTACACCAGGGCAAAGGCATTGAAAGCATCTATTTCAGAGGGAGATGGTCCTAAGTTTCTTAGTAATATTGCCCTTACACCAGGGCAAAGGCATTGAAAGCATCTATTTCAGAGGGAGATGGTCCTAAGTTTCTTAGTAATATTGCCCTTACACCAGGGCAAAGGCATTGAAAGCATCTATTTCAGAGGGAGATGGTCCTAAGTTTCTTAGTAATATTGCCCTTACACCAGGGCAAAGGCAATGAAAGCATCTATTTCAGAGGGAGATGGTCCTAAGTTTCTTAGTAATATTGCCCTTACACCAGGGTAAAGGCATTGAAAGCATCTATTTCAGAGGGAGATGGACCTACGTTTCTTAGTAATATTGCCCTTACACCAGGGCAAAGGCATTGAAAGCATCTATTTCAGAGGGAGATGGTCCTAAGTTTCTTAGTAATATTGCCCTTACACCAGGGTAAAGGCATTGAAAGCATCTATTTCAGAGGGAGATGGTCCTAAGTTTCTTAGTAATATTGCCCTTACACCAGGGCAAAGACATTGAAAGCATCTATTTCAGAGGGAGATGGTCCTAAGTTCCTTAGTAATATTGCCCTTACACCAGGGCAAAGGCATTGAAAACATCTATTTCAGAGGGAGATGGTCCTAAGTTTCTTAGTAATATTGCCCTTATATAGGGCAACCTATGAAAGGAATTTTATTGATAATATTCCCCTCAATATTGCTGGTCCAACGCCAACCTGGTTTTTTCTTTTTTTTACTTGGTGGTGCTGTTTGGCTAATGGACTGGTTCTTTGGCCTTTTAGTGGGCTTAGGTGGTTTGGAACATGGATTTTTTTTTAGGCCTACCCCTTGGTTTACCCCTACCTCTAGTACTGACTCTAATTGACCTAGGACAAGGATCAAGAAAACTAGGGTCATCAGCCTCCTCACTAGCAGTAGGAGACAGAGGGGCAATTATTCCATCACGGTAGATTTGATCGAGTAGCTCAATTGGATTGGATATATGTGAGCTTTCATCATCTGAATTAGTTGGTAATACAGACCTATCATGGACATTTGTATCAGAAATTACTTTATTTACATCTAATGGAGTCCTAGGCCTAACATAACTACAAGAGGACTGCTCAATTTGGAACTTATCACTTATTGCAGAACGAGGCAGATTACATTTTTCATGATGTGGTGAACCTGTTATATTACAGTCTATTATGATTTTATTTGATTAATCACTTACATCTTCATCTATTTGAGATTCAATGTTCATCTGTCCTATTTCACTTATTTCATTATCACTCACAAAGGTTTCATCAAACAAATCACTCTCAATGTCGCTGTCACATTCTCCAATAATTCTTTCAATTTCACAATCCTTCAACTCCTTCCCACATTCATCAACAAATAAAATATTAATTCCACTCATTTTTAACTTAAAAAGAACACAAATAACAAATTAAATACAATTAGGTTAGCTTATAAACATATCGCACACAACTACGACGTAAACACAACGTTACAGACGATGTCAGCTGATCGGTTGCCAGATTGAAACGTAAATATTTAGGGAACGGACAGTCCAAAGAAGATAAAAATACAACCATTGGAAAGCCCAAAGCCTGCAGAACAAGAAGCATATACGATCTATTGGATTTATAGAGAACTAACTCGACACAAACAAGCTATAATGGAGGTTGGCGATTTGCAACTGTTTTATAATCTTTGTTGAAAACTCACTGGGAGAATAATTACCCCACGAGTCCTCTAGGGTTCACCATCTATTAATAACTAAAGACAGTCATTGTCACATAGTTTTTATCAATGGATGTTCAGTAGAGTCTCGATAATTCGAGGTAGATGAGATCGAGATCCCCTACTGAAAACTTGGATTACACTGAAGTACGTTGCTGTGCATTAGAAAAAATTGGAGAACTTTATATGAACATTTCTTGGAAGCCTGACTCATTTCCTTTGCATGGTGAATTCATATAAACATTTCTTGGAAGCTCGGCTCATTTCCTTTGCATACCGTATTGGTATAAACATTCCTTGGAAGCCCAACTCATTTCCTTTGCATACCGTATTGGTATAAACATTCCTTGGAAGCCCAACTCATTTCTTTTGCATACCATATTGATATAAATATTTCTTGAAAGCTCGACGCATCCTTTTCTTTTAAATAAATGAAATAGGCTCAAATAGAAATAGGCTTGAAATATCAGGACTCGGATTTTCGAGACTCTATGGTAAATGCATTGTAAACACTGCTTCAGTGACTCTAAACTGCCATATCTTCAAACTCAAGTAGTTTTCTTACCATCAAGAGCAAGTATAATTGGTGAGTTTTACATGTATCAATAATCCTGGCGACAGATAATGTAGATAGAGTTAAAATGGTAACATCCTTTATAATTTTATACACAAACCTGATGGGATGAGTTTTGAGGAGGGATAAACACATCTGTTTGTGGATGGACAATTCTTTCTGCCGTAATCCTATCCAGAAAGAAGACAAAATTCAAGGATCATTTTGCCAAATATTGTATGAGGCTGGAAGCAGTGTATTTTGAAATACAGTTTATTTACAGTCATTTTTTTAATAACCAATTTTTTGTGAGTGTTTATGAATACATATTGACATTTAAAACAATAAAGTAAATAAAATGAATTAAAATTTATTGATTATTAATTTTTACAAAAATTGAAACATTAAAAAAGGTTGAAAAAGGAAGAAATTTTAGGAAATCAAGAATTAGAAAATTATATCTTAGTGCCCAACCTGTTATAGGTGAAGTTTTTCTTGAAAATATTTACTAATGTTCATTTTCATAATAAAAAATATTTATAAATTTAAATGCTTGAAACTTTTCATCGATTAAATATATTGATACTATCAAGAGCTTCTTTCGCAAGCATCAGCTAAGACAACGTACATTCAACTGCACAATGACCTATTCTCACCTCGTTGCTGCTACGATTAGAACTGCCAATTAGATATTATATTCTCATTAGTTTGTCAAAAACCTGGATATAGTATTATGCTCATATTGAAGCTGAACTTGTTCTTTTTTCAGTTTGTATCTTGTGCGTCTTGAATCTTGTGTTTGTATATTTCTAAAATATACAAGAAAATATATTTTCCTTTGTTTGTGTTTACCATATTCTCATAAATATAAACAATAAAAAATTGAACAAAAGATTAAAAATGAATAATTATGAAAATATGGGGACATTAAAGGTTTTTGGTTTAATGTGGACTCCTGCGCAGATGTTTTCATGCCTGAGTCTTATACATCACTTACATCTAGGAAGGTGATGGCTGTTGTTGATTTTTCTCAACAACAGGTTGGAATTTATTACAGGGGAATTGGAATTTATTACAACTTTAATCCACTAAGTACTTGCCCAAACGTCAGTACATGATTTATCGGATCAAAATAAAAAAGTGTCTTATAAAGTATTCTATTCTGCTTTTTTTACGACTATCAGTGATTTATATAAAAACATATGTCTTTAATGTGGCTAAAGTTGTTAGCATACCGCCGTCGGAAGATTTTAAAAAACAAAATTAATAATATTAATATAGAATTTGGAATAATGAATTACGACCAATCCTTTATGGGCTCGTATATGTTTTATATAAATCAATAAAATAGAAATATATTTTAATCATTTACCTGTTGCGAGTCAGCTTTATATCTATGCTACCTCACAGGTTCCCTCGGGAAAATGGCATGCCGCGGAATGTTCTCCTTTGGTCACCAGGAAGACCCCAAGGACCTGTTCTCATTGACTCTCACTATCAGAATCTACTAGACAACTTTTTTCTTAACTTGATTCTTGTAATTTCATTAAGAGACTGGACAATACACATTTGGCCCAAATCAACTGTTTAACATGGGTTCTCTGAAAAATGCCGGTCTCTCGTGGCAACCGTTATGACCATTTACTTTTAATTTAGGTTACTGAGATCAAGGTTTGGCGGTAATATAAAAAACGTTACAAAGTTTCATTACATTCAAACTTTGTGTGCAAATGTTAGTCCAAGCAAAACCTGTTTGAAAAAAATTGCAGAAAGACATTAGTTTTGGTTTTAAAATGGCGGGAATATAAAAATGAAACATTTTATTAAAATACATAATAATAATAAAACATGACAAATAGCAATGGAATAGTAAAGGTTTTTTTTCTGAATACTCTCTCTCACTGAACTGACCATATCCTTAAAATTGCACAAATCATGTTATTATTATTGTGTTTCATACTGAACATATAAGGGTATAATAATTGCCTACATTTGCCATCCTTAACATGGCCTACGGCGATGTTGCCATGAAGCGTACTGCATGTTTTAAGTGGCATAAACGTTTCAAGGGTGGCCGACAGTTGATTGATGACGATGAGCGTCCTGGACGACCCACACGTTGACAAAATCAACACCCTGGTGTGCGAAAATCGACGTCTGACCATTAGGGAGCTTTCCGAAGAGTGAGGGATATCAGTTGGATCTTGTTACAAGATTTTGACCGAAAAATTGAAGGTGCACCGTGTCGCTGCGAAATTTGTGCCACGCCTGATAACCGACGACCAAAAAGCCAATCGCGTTCGGGTTTGTCGGGAACTGCTTGATCGTTCAAATGAAGATGAGAACTTTTTGTCAAGAATTATAACCGGTGATGAATCATGGGTGTATGGTTATGACATTGAAACGAAGGTCCAATTATCCCAATAGGTGAGTCAAATGTCCCCAAGACCCAAAAAAGCTCGCCAAGTTCGGTCGAATGTCAAGGTGATGCTGTCAGTTTTTTTTACAGTCAACCAGATTACCTGCATTGAAGTACTGAAACGTCTGAGGGACACCGTCCGACGCAAAAGGCCAGAACTGTGGAGAAGTGATAACTGGTTTTTCCATCACGACAACGCTCCAGCTCACTCAGCACTCAGAACTCGTGAGTTTTTGGCCAAACCCTCGATCACTGTTCTTTCCACCCCCCCCCCCACCGCCACCACCACTCACCTGACCTTGCTCCTTGTGACTTTTTCTTTTTCTCAAAACTCAAAAAACCCCTCAAAGAAAGAAGATTTGAAACGATTTCAGAGATTAAGGCAAATGCAAAGAAGGAGCTGAACGCCATCACAAAAGAAACGAACCAGGACTGTTTTAACAAGTGGAAACTCTTTTGGGATAAGTGTGTGCGTTGGGGAGGAGAGTACTTTGAAGGAGAACCAGACGTGTAACTTCCAAATAAAGTACATTTTTTTTGTGATCTCAGTTCCTGTATTTTTTGAACAGACCTCGTATTTATTACCTACAAATCAACAGCGGTTAACATTTGCAGTAAGTAACAAGTTATTTTCTGTATTATTGAAAACAATTATGTAAAGTATTTTAATTATTACTTCTAGGTAATCATTATGTCAAATACAAGTTCTGCTGCTAATACTCCCAATGGTGTCTTACAGAAGTCTCTGGGAACTGTCAAGACTAATTATAGATTCCACAATCCACTACTAACAGGTATGTATCTTCATTTATTTGTTATTTTGTTTCATAAATATATTCATCAGTCCATGAAGTTATAACTTATCAACACAAGTTTTAAAATAATCTTGCTCTTCAATACAGTTTAAACTACTGTACAGATTTATCTGAAAATAGTGTACAGTTGAAGCAATGTCAGCTATAAAATGTTACTTTTATCTGTGAAAAGGTTGAAATTATACAAGCAGTAGAAAGGGGGGGAGCAGGAAGCATCTGGTGTCATGAAATGGTATCACATTTCTTTGTTAACACTTTAAACCCACGGTCTCCAACCTAAGACCTGCTGGCCAAATCTGGCCCGTGTAAAGCTAGCATACTGAAAAAAATTTTATTTGCTAATATATTTTCTTTTAACCAATTTTACCATAAATATGAGTACAGTACTCGTCTCTCACCTGCCATGTCTTTCCTGTATAAGTGTAAAACTAGCTGTAAACAAGTAAAAAACTAAGCAAAAATATCTCGAAAACCACTACTGAGCTCTTGATTAGAAAAAACGTCTTGAGTGTATGGGGGGGGGGGGCTAGACTTTCTGCCCTGAAATATTGCCTTTCCTCTGAAAATTTTCGATGTGGCCCTTGAGTAAAATAGGTTCGAGACCCCTGATTTAAACCTATCTAAGAAACAAAAAATAGTTTAAAAAAAATTATGACGGGCAAAACGAAAAAAACTTATAATGGTGCAAGGGTTTACAAATATCAAACAAGGTTTGAAGACTTTGTATTACAGTTATTTAAACCATAATCTTCCAACCAGTTATCAGCTACTAAGGACGAAATCTAAATCAGGAAAATGTTTTTTTGAAATAAGTGCTGGTCAGATAGATAAATTTATAAATTGAAATCTTTCATTCAAAAGTGTGTCTGGGTAGCATAACAGTGGAATGAAAGTTGTTGAATATGAGATACTAAATGATATGTTTAATGTATATGAAATGTTACCTTTTGTTAAATGTATGCCTGACATTACTTACATAATGACCTTTGATCATTGAAGACTCTAAGAATACAAGATGATTTTATTATATGAAATTATCCCATGATCTTTAAAAATACACTATCAAAACCCAAGAAATCCACATTGAAAGTTTAAAGGAATGTAAGGGTTCTGTATTCTCAACAAATTTTAGGTTTGAAGTGATTTCTGAAAGCCCAGAATGTGAAACCTTATTAACCCATTGTGGATTAAATTTTTAATCTGAGAAATCTAACTGCATGAGTTAATTTGACGCGTCAAGTTATCACAACAACTGAATTATGTTGCACAAAAAAACCATTACTTAAACTTACGAAACATGTTACATGTGATTACCTGAAGGATGGAGGCTTTTGAAGTAATGACAAAAATCGATGATTTAAAACCATCATCCCCGCAGGGAAGGTCCGGACTAACCGCATCTACTAAGAGGGGTTTGGTGTTGCTTGCGGTACCCCAGCCATACATATACACTACTAACAATACTAACTTCACTATTACACACTAATACACTTTCTACAGACACCACATATTCAACACAATCTCTAAACGTTTCAACACACACTTTCCCTTAAGGATTTTTGACTGGTCAGAACCGCTGGGAATGATGAAAAGTCTGGAGCTTGACAAACTCTGGTCTGGGATGCTGATGTGAGCTTACTCTGCCGAAGACCTAAGTGCGGTTACTGGTCTGCCAGCCACTTCAGTCCTTGGTCAGGGAGTGTCGGCACTGCACGGGTATCGGAGTCTGTGCACAGTGTTTACGGGTTCTTGACTGTTGCCCATCCAATCGACCAAAGGAGAAAAACTATAGGCCCCAGAGCTCTGGGGGATTGGAAATGATCTTTATGTGATCCGAGTGGATACCCGTTCCTATAGTCTCGTTATAAACGCCCGACACGATGGCTGAACTAAAATTACTTATGGTAAACAACAATACGTCCAATGGTGTATGAATAAAGAGGACACGTCAGGTTTTACCTGATAAGCCTAAGGTTGACGAGGGGAGTAAAAAGTTGATGTTGGCAACGTCACAGACTTTGCTATCACCAAAGTATTTAATATTTTCTAGTGCTGAGAAGGAGAAAGATCTTTCGAAAGTTACTCCTTTCCTTATTAACAAGACTCTTACTGCTTGTGCTGGAGGTCATGTAGCCTCTATTAAGAAACTTAGAAACGGAATACTGCTAGTTGCAACCTCCACTGAGAGACAAACTTGTTTTCTCTTTCCAAAATGACCTCTTTCTTTGACAAGGTCATGGTATCTGTGGCTCCCTATAGATCCTTGAACTCTTCAAGGGGGGTTATTACATGTAGAGATCTTATGAATGTGTATGTGGATGAAATTAAATCAGAATTGGTGTCTTAGTCTGTAACAGACGTTTTACCAGTCATGAAGTCAGACAAGGGTGTTGAAGTTGCAACAGCCTCGTTTATTTTGATTTTTGGACAACCGGATTTACCAGAATACATTCATGCAGGTTACCAGAGGCTATCAGTGAGATGTTTCAAGTGCCAACATTTTGGGCACATTAGTTCTTCTTGTTCCAAGCAGGGCGTATGCGGTCATTGTAGTGTCAAAGATCATGAAGAGGAGGAGTGCATTAATTCTCCAAAGTTCGCCAGCTGCAGTGGTGAACACCCTGTGCGATCTTTAACTGCCCTACCTTTAAGGAAGAAAAGGCTATCCTGAGCATCATGGCCAAAAAAAAAAAATCGTTTTCAGAAGCAACGAAGCTTTATAGATCTGCTCAACCAAGTTTGACGGAAAATCATATGCTGCAACTTCGACTACTACAAAATCATCATGTACAAATTGTGCTGACTTGACACGAAAAATAGAAGTGCTTACCAAACAAGTAATACGGCTTCTTTTGTTAATCACAAATGGTCCGTCTATTAATGTTGTACAACCTGCTAGCACCTCAAGGGATTCGCTTTCTTTACCGACCTCTTCTACAGGAAGGCTAGGTGGAAGAGGCAGGTCTTTGATCGACACTAGTAGTTCGACGCAGAAGAAATTGACATCTGGTAATAAGCCTTTTGTGTCGAACGTTGCCAAAAAAGTGAGAATAGAGTTCAATCTATATTGGCCCCGGCAGTAGTAACAGCTGAAAAAAAAACAATTATTTTAAAAAGAGGGCATGCAAAAACCTTCTTTCCTAAATCTATAACTTCCTCCGATTCCATTCCTGAACTGGTGGACTTGGAATTGGAGGAATCTAAGCCTGAGAAGTCCGTCAATGTTCCAGGTAAAAAAATGGAGAGCGCCAATGGGTGTCAGGTTAATCCAGTGCTAAATTGATAAATGTCCGCAATTAGCAAGTCAATACAATGGAACGTCAATGTTGTTAGGAGTCACATATAAGAACTTAAAGTACTCGTGCGAGATGTGTATCCAATGTTTGTATGTATACAGGAGACACATCACCACGAATTGCATAATCTCAATGTAAGGGAGTTTTCAGTTTTTAGATCGGACTTCGTTACAGAAGATCGAGCTAGAGGCCATCCTAATCCGTGAATGTATCAATGCTATTTATCTAAACTTAATAAATCCTTTACAAGCAGTAGCTGTTCAAACAGCTGTCCCTTATAAAATCACTGTGTCTAGCGTCTACTTGCCACCACAAGGAAATCTGCAACACAGTGATTTAGTGAACTTAATAAGCCAGTTACCGACTTCGTTCTTATTGATAGGAGATTTTAATGGCCACAATTTGTCTTTGGGATCTTCGACTAGCAACTCTCGAGGTCAACTTGTGGAGAATGTAAGGACGGAACTGGACTTATGTCTGCTAAATGACAGTTCTACTCATTAAGCAGCATCTGCTGATGGATGGACAGCTGTTGACTTATCGTTCTGCAGTCCCATTATGGCTATTAGATGCACATGGTCAGTGGTTAACGACATGTATGAGCGACCATGTGCCCATTAGGATCAATTTATGTGACTCCTCTCCCTGTTATGTTCGATATCCCCGTTGGATTTTGGGAAAAGCCAACTGGGATGCTTTTTCGAAATACTTTGTATCACTTGACACGAATTATCTGACACCAATCGATGCAATTGTTAAACATTTTACTAAGACCATTTTGAATGGCGCTGAAAAGACCATTCCTAAATCATCTGTTCATGCATGCCGTCCACCTGTCCCATGGTGGACCGATGAATGCACAGAAATCCTCCGTTTACCACAAAGAGCTCTAAGGAGATCTAAGCGACATCCAACAAATGACCGCCTTCAAGAATATAAAATACACTCTTCTTTAAAAGACATTGTTTACACATCTCATCCACCTATATTTAATTGTGGTGTATGGTATTCTTAGAGCAAATTTGAGTGCTGGTCAAAATCTAATTCTCAGGTCAGCAGAGAGACTTAAATGGAACCACTCTTCTGAGGAATCTTGTACTTACTGCTTCTAGTTTCCTCAGTGCCTAA
Source organism: Prosapia bicincta (assembly GCA_036971475.1). NCBI lineage: Eukaryota > Metazoa > Arthropoda > Insecta > Hemiptera > Cercopidae > Prosapia > Prosapia bicincta. The sequence continues at coordinate 185,196,601 of JBAIZL010000002.1, forward strand.
ATAATAAATTAATATAAGAAGAAAGCCCACATTACATGTCTAAGAAATACGTCTTGGTAAATTCATGCCTTTTCAGGTCCAGAATCAGAAGCTTCTAAACTCTTCTCAAGAATGAGAGGAAGTGATCCAGGCATGAATTAGACCTGCATCTCTCCCCTTGAAATTCAAGCCTCCCCAGAAGTATAAATGGAGTACCTTTTCAATCCTCGTGTATGTGTGTATACAGGAAAACTTTATAACCAATTACAAATGACCTTATGACTTCAAAAACTTAAATAAATAAATAAACAGTAGCAAAACACTGCTCTAAAATCAATTCTTTTCTATCTTAAACCTAAAATATTTTGGGCTGCAGAATACAGAAACCTGAAATACAAAGCTTATGGCAAATAAATTACAAAACTCATAAAAAGAACCCGTTTCAATCAAAAAATATGTTTAAAATTTTTATTGATTATGCAATTTTAATTTTTCCTGAAAGATCAATAAATTTCTTAAAATAACCATTATACATTATGAAAATTTTGTATATGGTTTATTCTAGATGTGGATACAACTGTGAAATGTCTAGCTGTTCCAAATGTTTCTGGTACAACCAGAATTCTACCAAATCCTTCAAGTATGCTAATAGTCAACCCAACAACCCAGAAAGCTTCTGTAAATTGTAAGTATTATTAAAGGGAGCAATGCTTTCAATGTGGAAACTAGTTGTTCATGTTCAAATTTCTGCTTGAATTTGTTCATTCATAAATTGTGATCTGATTAAAAAAATTAATTTTAGATTTTTGTACACTTTTATCTCTAACATAGCACTTACGTAAATTGAGAATAATGTAATAATTTTAATTAATTTTTATTTATAGATAGCCTGAGGGCTTTTTATCTGCTTCTTGTTTTATTGTTTGTACATCTTCTCAGTGTCACTGGTGGTGAGACTGATGATTTAAGATGATTTCTTCTAGAAACTCACAATCAATCAGCATTGATTATACATGTGTGTTATTATGGTGAAGTATTCATCTATCGCCTTCAATCTAATTTAGTGTCACACATCAAGCACGATATTTCAAGAACAACTGAAAACCTTAAAGTGAAGGTAGTATTTACTTTTTGTCTTCAATATCAAATTTTTTGTGAACACCACCCTGGATATCAAAGAAAACCAGGAGCAAGATTTTGATCTGCTTTTTCTTGATATTCTCAGTGTTAATTTTTTCCAATCTCATTTTTGCTTTGGAATTTTAGTTCAACGTAGTATTTGGAGAAACCATTCTTGTTCAACTTATCACCCAATTTAGGAAACCCCATCGTTTTTACTGTTCAACTAATTGTTTCCAGTCAGCAATTGTTCTCATCTTTTAATCTGGTGTCAGCAAATTGGGGATGATTTTTGTATAGTTTTTGAAAACCCAGATGTTTAGTTAAGACTATATGCACCATTGATTTACCTATATCAAGTTTATCATAGATCATTCGACCTACAAATAGTTTTTTAGTTATTGTTAAAGACAATCAGTGTTTTCATCAATACAGAAGGTTGAAAGTCATCCTTGGCATATTCTTCACAATTTTTTAAATGCTTAGTTCATTTAAAAACATATGGTTTATTTAGAGTGTCATTCCCATAAACATTCATTACCCTATCAGTAATTTCTTCAAAGTTTTGCATGAGCTTCAATAAACTTGATATTAATAATTTTTCTCAGTGATTTCTTCGACCTCCATTTTGACAAACAACAGAAATAAACACAACTGTACAGTACATACAATTCGACATTCAAACATTGGAGGCTCAGTGGATCTTAAACTACATATGAGCTAGTGGGCAGAACTATACATACTGTCATAGTTATCAATTTGTATATTTTTTTGACAAATCCAGGTAAAAGTTTAAAGAAATATAAAGGACCTTTTAAAATTTGTCTTCTATAAATGAAATCCAACTTTAACAAAACTGTTAGTCTGCAAGGAACTTGTGTTATTTAGTAGGATTCCAGCCTCCATTCTGAAGGTACCATTCGGATCCTGGCAGCGACTGCCACTTGCAGTAGTCAATGAGGAGCCAGTGCAAACAGTTGTACATTATGGTCGTGTTTTGAATATCAACTTTAGAAGTTTTTTTTTGAAGTTAGTGTTTTGAATATCAAAACTATGCCTGACAACATATAAACGATCAATTAAAACAAATAATGGGACAGTTTTGGAATAGGTGGAATTATCCTAATTGTTTTGGAGCAATTGATGGCAAGCAAAACAGTGGATTAATATTCTTTAACTATATATTACTATACCACTGTGTTTTTAGCGATTGTAGAAAAATATTATTTGGGGTCAATTTAATGTATGGTCAAAAAAATAAAAGTACAGTAGGTAGGCCTACTTACTGGTTTTATTGAGTTTCTTTCCAATATGCTCCCATATATTATCTGGAATAACATTGTCCTTATAGATTTTTAGTCAAGAATCGTAAAGCGCTGGATTTAGAGCTATTAGTTCTACTAAAAACTCGTCAATTTTATCGGTAAAGGACTCTATTACGACAACAACAGCAAACTCAAGCTGGCAGCGCGACCTTTTAAAATGGATCGGCGATGCTCCAAGGTCGCACTGCACAGTCACTTTCATCTTACGGTGTTCTATTCAAATACATTAGAGCAGTGTGTTGCGACATAGCAACTGCGGATGGGCAGCGACTACCTAACTGCGGCAGCCTGGATCAGAATGGTATCTTAAGACATCATTCAGGAAATTAGGATTCTTATTTTTCATAACAAAACATTTATAACGACCCTAAAGAGGTGGCATCATAGAGGTTTCCTCCGGGCCCATAATATTTTGTAGAAATGTGTTATTTTCTTTCGATTGGCCGTTAACAAATCTGGCGTAATAGTGTTGAATTTTGATACCTCATTCCACTAATAATCTGCCTTTTTCATGTAATGTGGATTTTATGTGTGTATTGGAAAATAAAAGTTCTAAATAACTCTCAAAATTTGTGTTTATAATTCCCTATTTTCCAAAGTGGGTCTTGTTTGATGTCAGTCAGAACATCCTGTACACTGCTCACAGGTTAAAATCATTGGCTATCCCTTACAAATGTTTACTTCAATAAAGGAATTCGTTGTAATTGGTTACCATTCATATAGTAAATTAAAGGAGTTTGTCGAATGACTTCATAAGAAAATTTAAGTTCTTATTTATTGTATTTCTTATAATTACCATATCATATTGTATTCATAAATATTATACTTAATATTTTCTGTATTATTTAAACTATATGGTAACAATAACTGAAACTAGTCCATATTCATAAAATATATTCCAGCCATCCACTTTTGAAAATTAGCAAATGGTTTGTTTTTTCCAAAGAACGATTTTTGTCAACTACTACATGAATGAAGTGTCCAGTTAGATTTAGTTATAGTCAGTGTAGTCAAAATTTTGGTGACAAAGTCACGATTCATTATTTACAGCCCACTGTAAATTTTTCTTGTCCTGTATAATTTTGAATATTTTACAGTAGTGACTTGTTTACCACTAGAACGAAAGCTACAGTAATAATTCAGCCCAATAAAAAGGAAATTTTGTGATCATTACCAAGTGAATTTCAATTTTGTCAATTATCTTGTGAAATTCAAATAAATCTTTTCCATATCTCAAACATTGTATTATTGTATGGCGACTAGTGTAATGAGAGAAAAAAAATCACATAATCCTTTTACTCATATAGTACAATCATATAAGAACTCGTACTTTAAGTTATATTACTTAAGGAAAACATTATAATTAGGCTTTACCATACAAACAAAAGTTTTTGTTATGGATCTTGAAAATTTTTAATAATGTTCATATTGCTTTTAACTCTTTAACTGCTAAATTTTTTAAGTGAGGATTTTTTTACTGGGCTGGGGATTAGGGTGGGCTGAAAAAACAAAAATTATTTTTTTCAAGTTGTAATACCGCGGAAAAGTTGCGAATATATGAGACTAAAAAGGGGTAAAAATTTAAAAAATATCGGTTTGTATCTTCCGTTCGCGCATGAGTCTTTGCGGAAATTTGTAAAAAACATATTTTGTGCGATAATTTTTAACAGTTTAAATTTAACGTGAATACGTTTGTAATAGCTCAATTTCTAAGTCTTAATAACCATACTAACTAAATTTAACCATGTTATTAAAATCTCTTAACATTTTCCGTTCGCGCATAAAGCATAAAATTAGCCAAAATGTGACAAAATTGGATATTTCATACACGTTAAATCATTTGTATTAAATGTTTTTCCGAACATAATAGTTCAAATCGTGCCGTATTAGAATCACTGATAATGTATTTCCAATATTACTGTAATCCGTTACCATCTTCCGGTCGCGCAACACCTTTAAAGTTAATTTGTTTTGATTTATTTTGAAAATAAACTTAAGTTTCAGATCATGAAAAAGTAACAACAAACTAACAGATGTGGGTTTGGTTGTACGCGAAATACAGTCAACTCCCGATTATCCGGGATCGCATCAACCGGGTTGCGGATCAACCGGGATCGTCAGCTCCACTTGAAGCAGTGGGGCGGGAGGAGTCAAATGTGAACGCGGCGGACGGATGCGAGCGCGGGCGGTCGTTGGGGCGTAGAGTAACCTTTACGGAATAATTTATAGACTGTCAACTCGCCCGCAGTCGCCACCCCGTGTCCTAAATCCTTCCTACCTGTTTCCCCGCGACGCGCACTCGCGGGCAGAGTTTTGGTCAGCATGTCTGAGTTTACGTTATATTTCTTGTTGTCCTTTTATAAATTCACGCGGTTCTATGAAGCGCGAATCCCTAATTATGCGTTGATCTCCAACGTCCAATCAGATCAGAGCACATCGAAACATCGAACGTGATGCATGGAGGTGCGATAACCCCGAGCGCGAGCGGGCGTTTTTCGGAGAATAAATCTGAACGCCAAATTCACGGAATTACGCGATCGCTCGAGTCGAACGTAAACACTACCCTTCCTCACTGGTCAGTCTATGCGTTGCTTCTGATCAAAACGAACTGTATAGTAGTGACGGGACAACAGGAGGCTATACTATTTATCAGCGGTTTTTACAGTCATTGGGTAGAAGTAGGGCTGTGGATATTATGGTATTTGTTTTAACCGTGATTTCGCATTATCCGTGACGGCCCTGCCGGTAATTATCCCGGATAATCAGGAGTTGACTGTACTAGTTTAATTGTTTGCAAACAGAATGTTAGCCTTAAAGTAGTTTCCTCTTTATGTTGTGATTCAGTCGCGTAAATGCTTGACTCGCCCTCCTCACAAACTGCTTCGCCGACTGTGCGACGCAACATTGTTTGTTATCAGTCAGTCAGTAAATTATCACGCTCTGTGCCTGCTGGAGTGTTGGTTGTTGTCCAGTTGTCTACGCTTATAATGTGTGTATTGTGTAATATTATGCTGGCTTTGTGTTGTGACTTTTTCGTGTGTATTGTGCCTTTCGTAAATGTTGTTTGTGACTAATCTGTCATAAATCATGGCTCTACATAAGAAAGTTATAACAAGACAGGTATTTGACTGCCCTATATTTGGATCACCAAAAGAGTTGCCCTCTAATAAGCTTCCTACTAGTGAGGATGTGCTGCGGTGTTGCTCTCAAGAGAGATATAATTTGGCGCTTAAAGTTAATAACAAAAATGTCAGTTTTACACAGGTATCAACTATAGTAGCTAACAAAATCCATGCAATATTTCAGAAAGCATCCATCCCAACGGTTACTGATAAGAGAATTGTGCAATTTGTATTAGCATTGCATGATAAATATTACAGCTTACGTAAATCATACACACGAGATAAAAATAAAGACTCTTTCAAACAGAAAGTTGAAGAATTTAAAAAGAAATGTTCGTTACTTTTTGACGTAGCAACTTGCAAATGCCCTATTGTTGTTAATTGTGTTTGCAAAAAAACTCCTGATTTATGCAAATGCGAAATAACAGTAAGTTGTAATTGTATCAAAAAAAAGAAAATACCTGCTATTGAGCTAAAATTTATTTACCTATCAAGATATCATGGAATAGGAAAAATTGGAGGAGTAGATGTTTCTGAAACAAGGAAAATAAATAAAAGATTGGAAAGGAAATCTCGTGACACTCATCTATCTGTAAGTTATGACTCTGAATTTGAACCAAACCCTCCTGTTCGTATTCAAATGTAAATATTGTTGAAACTCCTGATGATGAACAATCTACTTCCGATACAGAAACAGACCATGATTTTAAGGTTGCTAAGCAAATACCTTCAAGTAAATGGCAAATGCGTATTCACCTGAAATCTACCGCTGTACAGAGCGATCGTTATGGAGCATCAGATCGTGCTACCACTGCTATAGCATATAGTGTTTTGCACGACATTGGATTAATAACTGATTCCTATGTCTCCAAAGTTATAGATAAAAATAAAATAAGAAGGGAAAAACACAACGTTAGGTCTGAACTGAGCAGCAAAACAGAGAATATTCCGATTGAAGGCCTATACTTTGATGGGAGGAAGGACGACACTTTAGAGATAGAAGTAGCTCATTCCAAACGATTTCGCAGAATGAAGAAAGAAGAGCACATCTCGTTAATTCAAGAACCTAGTTCAGAATATATCGGACATGTTACTCCAACCTCCGGAAGTGCTGAACATATTGTCACATGTATTGTTTCTTATCTGTCTAGTCGTGATATTTCTCTTGATAGACTAATTGTTATTGGATGTGATGCCACTGCTGTAAATACCGGTTTGAAAGGTGGCGTAATTCGTCGCATCGAACTACATTTAGGGAAACCGTTACAATGGGCAATTTGCCTCCTTCATTTCAATGAGCTCCCATTTAGGCATTTGTTCCAGCACCTAGATGGTAAATCAACGGGACCAAAATCCCTTAAAGGACCGATTGGAGAAAAGCTTATTGACTGTGAAAAACGTCCAGTAGTTGCATTCAATAGTATTGAGTGCCAGATACCTACAATTGACAGAAGTCAACTAAGCAAAGATCAGCAATATCTGCTTGTTATTTCAATTGCAGTACATTCAGGGATCTGTAAAGAAGACTTGTCCGTACGAGATCATGGCCCCTTGTCGCGTTCTAGGTGGTTGACAACAGCAAACCGAACCCTCAGGTTATACTTAAGTGAAGAGAATCCACCTTGTGAGCTCAAAGAAATCGTTCAATTTATATTGAAATCATACATGCCCATGTGGTTCAGTATAAAAAATAGTAACAGCTTTACAGATGGACCAAAACGTGTACACCAATCAATACAAACTACAAGGTACCTGCCTGAAGAATTGCGTAATGTTGTTGACCCCGTTATTGAGCGTAATGCCTTTTTCGCCCATCCAGAACATTTGATGTTGGCCATGACACAAGATAACAGAAAACATATAACAGAGCTTGGACTTCGCAGAATTTTGAAAGCTAGACAGCTAGATAAAACTAGATCTAACATTAGAATATTCAAACCGCCAAAACTAAATTTTGAATGTCGAGACTATTCAGAAATAATTCATTGGTGTGGCATCATCAAGACTGTGACTTATCTTCTCCATTTTTAAAAGATATAAATGATGATGAAATAGCATCAATTATTCAGAGTGATTCAGACCCTAATTGGGATGTAACATTAGAGTAATTTCCTGTTCATACACAGGCAGTAGAACGATGTGTAAAACTCGTAACAGAAGTCGCTGGATAAGTTTGCGGAGCTGAGAATCGCGACGGCTTCATTAGAACATTGTTATCAAGGTCTGCAATGCCAGACTTTACACAGAAATCACAGTTCAAAGTGCCTTCTACTATGTAATAGCAAAAAGTTGTTAAAATAATACAAGATGGACATGACATATTGTCGAATTGAAAACTTGCATCTCGTAAAAAAAATTGGTTTTTTCTATATTCACAAACAGTATTTTTAATAATAGTCTACTATAGTTCTGAAAATGATGTGTTTAAAGTGTGTTTAAGTGTTCTCAATACAAGTTCAACAAAATGTATATGTGAGTATTATTTTCATTCAACTAAACTCTAATTACGACTTGAAAAAAATAATTTTTGTTTTTTCGACCTACCATACTGGGGATTACAAAAATATGTATTTTTCACTAATGTCTATTTCACTGTCATAAATTATCCCTGTAGAAAATTATGAATTTCAATTTCACTGAACTGTTTCCTACAATTAAGGTGAGTTGTGATTCATTCAATACACTGTTTATTTACAGTGCTTAACCTCATAACATTCATGAAACTACGAAAAAGAGGTTAAGACTATGGCTGACGCCAGGTGGTTTTGACGTTTGTTCACAATTTTCTTGATTTCATCTACTAAGGTGCTTCAAATAATATAACTACAAAGTTAAGTTGGCAACCTTACAGTGGAGTATTTTACAGGAAAAGCATTTGAAATAACTTGTGTATATATGAGGGTAGCACAGTTCAAATGATTTTAAAAACATAAACTTATGGGATTGATTCACCCTATAACTGTATTTGTGCGGGTTTGGCACTTGAAGGGTAATTATTATGTTTCATAAATTATTGATGTTACTTTATGGAGATAACTAAAATGAAATTTAACAATTTTAGCCAGCAATGCAAGCCATGCTAACTCTAATGGTCAACCCGAAGTTAAGCCAATACAATCTTCTGCCATACAAGCAGGCAAACCTGGCATTGTCATTGTCCATAATGGGCCTGTTTCTAAAGAATTGAAAATCACTAATGCTAGCAAGGTAAGTGTTCAAACAAGTCTTTATAATTTTTTTTCACTCTATTAATCCTTTTCAGTTCTAATCATCCAAAGTTTTAGCCTCCTGATCCAACTCTTTAGAAAGTACATTCATTACTGTAAATACTAACTTTTTTTGTTACATTGTAGTTTCAGTAGTATTCAAAATTCATTAAAAATTGTTTTTCTTAGGTATGACTGTCATACTACGCTACAAAACCTTGGTATTCTATTCATAAAACTTTGTGTTAAACCTATTTTAGTATTTAGTTAACAAAGTGATTACAGTACTACTTACAACAGATGCTTTTTGATGCTCTTGGCAGCTACATAATGAAAGCCATTTCCAGTTTTTCCAGATTTGTTATGCCTAAAAATGGACTTTTCTATTAATAATGATCACACTCGCAGAGATTATTGTTTAAATAACGGGTACGTTATCGTCATCAGGCTTACAATACATAAGTACACTATTAAAATTACCAACAATATTAATCATGGTTACACTCGCAGAGATTATTGTTTAAATATTAAATGCAGTTGAGTTGCCAGTCAGCTATAACTATTTATTTATACAGGCAACGTTTCAGTAAACGTTTATTTGTAAACTATCGCTATTATTGTTGGTTACTATAATTGTGTACTTATGTATTGTAGGCCTGATGACGATAACGTACCAGTTATTGAAACGTTGCCCGTGTAAATTAAATAGTTGTACCTAACTCGCAAGTCAACCGCATTTATTATTTAAATTTAAATGAAATTTTGTATATTTCTTCCTTGAAAATCAGCCGGTCTACTTTCTTCATGTTAAAATACACTGAGAAAGAACCTATTGAAATCCTATAGTGTTATTCCTTATGTGATTGCTCTCCATGACCAGTTTCAAAATGGTCACTACCCAAGTCCTGATTAAATGGCAACCTAGAACTTTTAGTAGAACTGTTGTTAAATTAAGAAGAGCTAAGTGCGCCAAATGTAAAGGTCTATGTCGTAGTAAAATGTTTCTTATTCAGTAGAATTTGGACACTACACTAAGTATTATTGGTCTGATGAAGATGGTAAACTAGCTGTCAAAATGTCCCCGTTTTTTTAAAAATAAATATTATTGACTCATATATCCACTGTCTTTTATTAATATAAACACTTGTGACTGTATATAAAAAAAAATTAGTTTTGATTTTTAAAATCCATTATTAAAGTATTTTGCTATTATTATTTACTAGTTTAATGTTCCAACCAATTGGAATCACTTATTGTGACGTACAACTCAAAATTACCTACTGTCCACTTAGAATTTAAGGTTTTATTGAAAGCCTTTAAATCATCAGTGCTAAGATTCGACACAACTTCCTCTAAAAAACCTTTAAATCATCAGTGCTAAGATTCGACACAACTTCCTCTAAAAAAACAATTATCACACTTCTCTCCTTCAGGACATTTTGCATTTTATGTCCTAATATATGAATAACTAAAGAAGACTCCTTTTATACTATATTTTCGAATGTTTCCTTCCTGTGTCAGGTTCTTTTCTCTAAATGTTGTAGCACATGATGGCTCATTACAATAATTTATTTAAATCTAAACTTTGTCTTACACTTCCTTTAACCAAACTATTCCCTTATGGTAGAGCAAACAGAAGTGATAGCGTCTTTATGTGTGTTGAAAAAAAATGAAAACTATTCAGTAAGTATGGGGAAATATGTTTCAATTTATGTTATTACATAAGATTTAATATTTTATGAAATTAATATTTTAGTCTCAAATAAACTCTTCTATAAGGACCTTTTTTTCTTTTATATATTCTATATACACATATTGGTATCATTAACTATATGTAACTAAAATTTCAGGAAATTATTATAGACACTATTCATTACCTGATCAAAACTATTTATTAAATAAATAATCTATTATTAGAAAAAAATATTAGTCTACGTCTAAAACAGCTGTTCTACAACATAACCTATAATACAAAATCAGCTGTTACATGAAATAATATGTTATCATTTAATTCACTTGAGTCACCTGACAGAAATGTATGTAAGGTATGCGTTTCAGAAATAGCGTGATGTGAATGCATTGATTTAATCTCATATTTTGTTTACCCAGCGTATAGAAGTTATCATTTCAAAAAGTCTGTTAACACGTTCAGCACGGCTAGCGTATCGGCATGCTCTGGGTTCCCTTATGAGGCACTAAGAGTGTGCTGGTGCGCTCCCAGCTTCCCTTCTGAGAGACAGCGAGCGCACCAGCACCCTCACTCCCAGTCTAACTAAAACTTTTCTAGTGCCGATAAATGTTTGTATAAAGGTTTGATTTTTATGTCAGTACTTTAGAACAGTTTGAAGAACATTGTGGCTGAGTTGTTTTTAAATCCGACCATCCCAAGTTTTTGATGCTTCAACTGAAACAATGCTTCAAGGAGTTTTATGAACAGATTTAATTTGGTTTAACATTTATATTTTAATGTTTTTTTTAAAATTTAGTTTTAACCACTTAACACGGAAAAATATCCGGTAAAAACAATGATCATAATCTGAAATAAAGTAAGAATAAACAATAACTGTCCTATTAGAGCAAATGAACCTACTCAGGAGGGGAACAGACTACTGTAAATAAGTCATTGACTAAATGCTTGGACGCCCGAAAATCTAATGTGTCATCATAAGATTGTAGTAAACAAATATCAGCTAATCTCGGCTATAAATAGTCTATGACGTGACATATGGATTATCTATATCTGCATTTACATTATTGATCTCTATCGCTTTGTGAAACACATAGCACAAGCAGAAACAAACATTCTGAGTTAAAAGTTGAGAGGCTAATTTTAGAATATAGTATATTTTAGTAGTAGGTACTTTAGATTTTTATGTAAATTATTTTTTTTCTCTGTCTCTTTTATTCAGTTTTATTATTTGTCATACAGTATTTTATCATTTGTATTTTTTTTGTAATTGTAACTCGATAAATAAAACAATATTTTAAAGTCTAATACACTGTTTTGATGTCCCCAATAAACCTGTATTTGGTAGAAATAAAATTATTGAGATGAAAACAACAGACTCGTTAGTTAGATGCAACGACAAGCTATGCAACCTGCATAGCATTTCAATAATTCCACTGCCGTCATATGTGGAAGTTCCATAAAAAACAGACAGTAGTTTGATGAGATCTCTAATATCGCCGCCGTGCTGAATGTGTTAAGGGGTTTACCATATATATAACACGTTGGGAGTCCTAATGAAGACTATTTTAGAGGCCTGTTTTAGCTCCCGAACTTCTCACAGGACTTTCACCTGGTTTGTTACCAGAAAACCGTTACATTTATTGCTGTAATTACTATATGAACATAAATATATTTGAAATACATTAATAATGTATAGAGAAAAAATAATATATTTTTTACATATTTCATTAAATTTAAATTGAGAAAATCTGTTTTAATTAGGATCTGGTGAACAAAGTGTTGACAAGCAAACCTGTCCCAGTGCAATCCAAGTTGCCTCCACCCAACAAGCAACAAACAACTAGTCCTCCTATGACTGCAGCTGGAACTTTGGTAAATATACTAAAGAGCTTATATAAAACTACATTTCCAATTTGCAAATAATCTAACATTTTTGTATATATTGAAATATCACAGGTTATATCATAAGTATAATTGATAGAACTTCTCAATTGGCATATTTGGATAGGACCGGTGTCTGATAAGAAATATATCAGATAAAAGGTAAGATACAAAAAATCTCTTTATTGTTTCTAATAGAGATGAGCCGATCCCTTAAATTTTCGATTCTGATTTCAATTCTAAAATTTTTCTTTCAATTCACGATTCTTTAAAGTTATATATACCCACATGATATTTTCTAATTATACTTACTTACTAGCCAATGCCCTCTCTTGGCTATTGGGCATTTGGTGGCATGCTGACCAGTAGAGGCGAGAAATCTCTTCTTCCTTCGTATCGTTCACATGACTGGAGGTGCTCAGCTGTCATGTCCTCCCCGCCGTCACAAAGGGTGCACCTGGGAGACGAGAAGACGTGTATTTTGTTTAGGTGTGCAGCTAGGTAGTCGTGTCCAGTTGTGAGTCTAAAAAGTGCAACCCTGTCCCGTCGGGGTAACATGTTTATTGGCCCGTTTTCGACAAGAGTAGCCCAACGTTTATTAAGAGATGCTTCCCTTAAGTAGGCTTGAGTGCTCCTCTTTATTGCAGCATTTATTTGTATTTTTATGGAGGGAAGCGAAGTTGCTACACTCGGCTATGGGAGCATTGTTCCTTTTTTTGCTAATGAGTCGGCTAATTCATTACCTCTTATATCCACGTGGGGATCCATTGTAATTAAATTTTCCATCCCCTATTCATTAGTTTTGACAAATTTTGACGACAGGCTATAGTGGATCTGCAATCAGTCTTCTTGTTATTTGTTACGGCCATTATTGCAGCCATTGAGTCTACAAGAAAGACTGGTTGTGCCAGTGTCTTTATTTTCTTCATTTCGTTTGATACGGCTAGTATGGCGGTTATTTCACCGTCAAAGTTACTTTGGTTGTTACCAATTGCTAGCGCTCCTTCGAAAAAAATTACTCTACTGTAATCTATTTTCTAATTATAAATTTAGTTAACATTTTGGTTATATGTTGATGTTTCGTTGTTGTAAAAGTTCCGTTTTAATATAATAGGTTACACAAAACGTTCAACCTTCATTTATAAGTCGGAATTTCTAAAAGCATGACAAACTTATCAGATAGAAGTAATGATTTATTTAAAATTACAAATGTGAACCTCAGTACATAATTTCAGTTACAATATAACTTCAGTAATACCTATTTCAGTTGGTATAACTGGAGAAATTGAAACTACCTTTTCTTTGTGTTTTGTTTTAATATCTATGAAGCAATGGCTAGAAGCAGGAACCAGAGACAGGGAGAGAGCGAGAGTCGATCCTGCCTGAGTAAGAGTAAGACAGCAAAGAGATGAGAATGACAAACAAATGTTTCTAATCGTCTTTGTTGTTGCATAAATAATAATAATATTTTTGTATTCTTAAATTGACATTTGCTTTATTAATTTAATTCATTCAACGCATCTAATACATTACACAAATAAGACTTAGTTGATAATTTAATATTTTTCCAATAAATATTTGCACGCATATTTTAACAGTTAAAAAGAACAAGAACCGAAATCGGCACTTTTTTTCAATGGAGATTGAGTATCGGCGATTTCACGATACTGTAATAACCAACTGTTCCTGGAATTGAGAATAGGAATCTGCCAATTCCTAGTTTCTAAACTTCATTTATTAATTACATTTATTTCGACAGTTTTTTTTTGTAATATTGTGTAAATGTTCATATAAAGGCATATTTCTATTTTTATAAGTTTAAAATTTATTGATATTGGCTTGATTATTTTTGGCCATAACTGATGAGTAAAGAAAAATTCAGTAAAATGACATAAATACTGAAATCAAATAAAAATGCCATATTTAAATATAACGAAGTTTTTTTTTTTTTAACAATTCGTCTGGTGTTAGATTCACATAATATTGCTACCTAAAAACAAACCCAAATAAATCAATCAAATAACAAAATGCTTAAATATCATATTAGACCAAAACTATTTCACATTTATTGATAAAATATGTAAACAAATAGGTGGCTTAGCAATGGGATCATCTCTCTGTAGCATAATATCAGGAATTTTTTTCCAAAACTTTGACAAAAATTCACAAAAACTATAAAAACATTCTCAATAGGCTTTGGATATGACATGTAGATTATGGATTATACATCTATCAAAATGAACCAATAAACAATATGATTCTAAAAGAAATTAACCACCTACACCAGAACATAAAATGTACCATGGAGAAAACAAATAAACTTCTTAAACTTAAAAATTACAAAAATACAAATTAACATTCAATATTAGATTTTTAGAAAACCTAAACAATTCACTCAACTAACCATCACAAGATATAAGGCTGCTCACAAGTCCATTTTATTCAGAATACTTGAAATCCCACTGAGAAATATAGAGAGAAGTATACAAATAATATACTAAATACCCCAACAAAATTAATACAAAACAAAAAAAATAGATAAATTAGAATTTAAAATGTTAGCTAAATTAAAACACTCGAAAATGAACCACAAAAAAATGGCCCACATTTACATAGTCAGGATACAATACAAAAAGAATAACAATAATCCTAAAAAATAACTATTAAAATAGCATATAAAAATACAGAAAATACAATTTATAGAATAAACCACTCTGAAAAAATATATCCCACACTTAGTAATGAAATTTATAAAATTGAATCCCAAGACATGTATAGCGGAATCAAAAGAAGTCTATGTACTTTCGCGGCCAATGCTTGGACTGGACACATTTTAACCCAGGCCTATCTTTACCGGTTCAATTTAGCTGTATCACCAGAATGCGCCCTATGCCAAAGTGGAGAAGAAGACCTGGAGCACATCCCCATTAAGTGCTGTTATCCAAATCTGGCCAGGGACCTTTTAAGGGAAGAGGGATTGGACATTAATACCATTCTAACAAATAAAAATCATTGGAACTCTGCGTTGACAATTTATCATGGACATCGGGCCATCGGCTACAACTGAAGCTGGACGCCTGCTGGAAGAAGTAAGAATCCCCAGACTCTATTAAATTATACATTGGTCAAACAAATGAGATATTAAAAGAAACACCTTGAATCATACATCAAACTAAACATTTATACCTCAAACCTATTAACTTGGGAGCGGGTTAAACTGCCCGAAACACTGATACCTTAAGGTATATAGTACTTACCTACCTAGCTACACATGCTATCAAAAAATAACTATATATTCCCCACAATAAAAAAGTACAAAAAGGCATAAAAACAACAATCTGTGAACAATTAAAAATTTATAAAAAGAAAATCATTCATAAATGAGATCAAATAAAATGATATATGATAAATTATTAAACTTACTTCTTCTTACTTCTTGCTTCTTGCTGCGGACGTCCAGGGTCATGTGACTCCGATGGTCCGATGTCCATAATAAGTTGCTGCAGCCAAGGTCCAAAACTGTTTATCAATCAGTATTGTTTTGATGTTTCCCTGGCTTCCCAGCGCAGACAGCAGAGCTGCTCTTGGTGGAATTGGTGAGGAGCATCGAAGGAGGATATGGTCTAGAGTCTCCTACTCTTTTCTACAGTTAGGGCAGAGTGGAGATTCACTCAGTTTAAATCTGAAGAGATAGGTCTCTGTCACAATGTGTCCGATTCTTGCTCGTGCTGCAAAGACGGCTATAAATCTGGGAACCCATTTCCTTCTAACTGATGTTTTCACAGCAGTAGGCATTTCTTTAGAGAGTACTGTGGTAAGAAGACTAGGCCCATTTCCGCTGCTTGTTTGGCGATTGTATCTGCTTTTTCATTACCGTCAATGCTGCAGTGTGAGGGGATCCACTGGAGCTGTATTTGTTTCTCATCTTTGCTGAGAGTGTTGAGTAAATTTATTATCGCTTCTAGTATGAATGAGTAGCTTCCTGGTTTCCGGTTCTCTATTATGTGCAAGGCGCTCTTGGAGTCAGTGAGTATACAGAACTTCTCTGCTCGTAGTTGAAGGCAGTTTACCAAGGCTGCATTTATTGCCAGCAACTCTGCATCGACACTGAAGGCTGCATTTGCTGGTATGTAATATTCTTCTCTAGTGAAGTGGTTATAGTAGCCTGCTCCTGACTTATCTTGGACTAGATCTACTGACCCATCAGTGTAGATTTGAACGGAGTCTGGGTACAAATTCTGAATCATTTCCAGTGACTCTCGCTGAAGTGCCTCCTGGAGGTCTTCCTTAGTTATGCAAGAAGGTAGGTTTAAAGTTACCATTATTTCATTCTGCTTCCAAGGGGGTTCGTGGTTGCAGACCGAGATTTCCTCTGGAGTCTCAGAAGGCATTTCAGCAGCGAGCAAATTGATACTGTGAGTGTATGATTGCTGTGTAGTCGTTTCTTTTAAAGATTTTAGTGGATGGGTTATGTGTAGTGAGAGGGTTTTTAGATGTTTATTCCATGTTTGTTCTTCTAGCAGTAAATCTATGGGTTCTATTGATAATTCTATTTCCATTGCTGCAATGGGAGTGGTTTTGGGACAGCCCAGGCAAATTCTTAAGGTAGCCGATTGAATCACTTGAAGTTTTTTAACGTGTGTTGCTGCGGCCGCTCTCCAGACCTCTTTGCAATAGGTCAGTTTTGTTCTTACAAAGGATATGTAAAATGTTCTATGGTATCAGCGCCCCATTGTCGGCTGGCGACTACTTTGATTGAATTGAGACCTTTGCTACAAGCTTCAACAGTTTTTTCAATATGATTTTTCCATCTCAGCTTTTTATCAAGCAGTACTCCTAGCAGCTTAGGGCAGTGCTTTTAGTATATTAGTAAGCATCTCTTCTGAGCTATGTTGGAGCATTCTGTTATGGATTCCATCTAATCCGGGAGTCGAGTCCTTCAATCTGGATACTTCATTTCTCAGTTCCCATATGTTGAAGGGTACGTTCGCAGGGTCTTCCAGGCGGTACAGTTCTTCGACTTGGGAAATTAAACTGCTTTAACAGTACTACCATGTGACAACGGAGTCTCACCACCCAAGTACTACAAGAACACCACATTCTTCTAATGCTCAAAAATGAGAGCACTGTAATATTGTTTTTAAAAGTCGACTTGGAAATATATCAACTAAGATTTTTGTTTAATGTTCTTCGATGGTTAGACTCCGTTCTCACGTGGTATATGGTACTGTTTAATTTTTTGTTTCAGTGCACTATGTTTGGGGTTATATAAACTGACTATGTTACCATTTTCAAAGAAAAGAAACCCCCTAAAAAGTAAACAATGTTTCTTAGACACGTCTTTTTTTCCAAGTAAAATTATAAGGAATATTTTATATGTAATTATAATAGAGCTAAAATTTTATTTCAGATTTATTAAATATGTTTTTTTTTAACCTATTGTATGATGGGTTACCTCTAAAGTTTCATTATAATCTATACCACGTGAAAGATTTTGGAAGATTATTACCTTTTTGACATTAATAATCAGATGTATTGAGATTTCCGACTTGAATAACTATATTTAAAATTTATCATTTCAAGTATTTATTTACTTTTGACATTACAGCAAAAGTATGTCATTAAATTTCTGCTCTAAATAATTTCTCACAATTATAAAGAGAAACAGTGGTTTCCCACTGATGTTTATAAAACAGTGTTAACAATAGGCTTAATAAACTAATCTGTTGGTTAGGGAAACTTCATAGTATTGGACCTAAGTCAGGATCAGTATAACCATAATTCTACTTTAGCAGAAATTCTACAAACTCCAGGTATTCTGCCTACTAGTTTGTCTCTACCAGGCACTTCGGAATCTCAACAAGTTTTGTCTCCAGGTATTTTGTTATTGAATTGATTAGTCTAGAGTTTATTTTAGATATAGTTAAGGTAAATGATGATAAAGTTTTACAGTCTATAAATACAGGTTGAGGCAGAAAAGACAGAAGTTTTTAGAACAGATAGTATTCTGAATCGGGTTGTAGGAGTGGGTGACTGATATGGTCAAGTGTTCGATAGGTCCTGCCATTTTCTTTAGTCAATGTCATGGAGCCATGGACTGTACAACATTGTCCGTTTGCTTACAGTTTTGTGTGTAATAATGAGTCTGTCGCTGCAGTTCATCGTGATTACAATCTTGTTAGGCATGACAGTTTACACACTCGTAACACTATTTTATGCTGTGTTAAATCTTTTCATTTACGAGGACCAGTGATTAGTAAAAAACCGCCAGTTGCTCCTCCACTGGGTACTCCAGAAACTGTGGAAAGAGTTTGGCAAGCTGTACTCTATAGTCCTGGTCGATCTGCTAGGAGACATTCTGCTGAACTGCAACTCAATAATCAGTCAGTAAGCTGTATTTTGCATTGTGATTTAGGATTTCATCCTTACAAAATGATCATAGTGCAAAAATTAAACCCTAGAAAATATGTGAAGCAGCTAGATTTTGCTCTAAATATGAAGGCCATACTTGAGCAAAATGACAACATTATTTTGAGTGATGAAGCACATTTCCATTTGAATGTTATGGTAAATCAGCAGAACTGTCATTATTGGACCAATAAAAATTGGAAAATAATACATGAGAGATCAATACTCAGTTCCAAGGTAACAGCTAGGTGTGCTGTGAGTAGTACAGTTGTTATTGGTCCATACTTTTTCCAAAACAATAAAGGGAACACTGTAACCTCGGGACGTTATAGGCACATGATCACTGAATTCTGGCTGTCCATCAAGTTTGGTCTGACCAGGACAAAGCGGCAGTTCACACAGCAAGAATTTCAATAGTAGCAATTAGGGCTTTTTTCCTGGTTTGCTGACATTAATTGTCCTCCTCGTTCCCTAGACCTGTCTATGTGCGATTACTTTTTGTTGAGTTACCTCAAGTCACATGTATACGAGCATAAACCACGTACACTTGAAGAACTGAAGGAAACAATTCGTGTGGAAATAGTTCAAATTGTTAGGGAAATGTTAGAGAGAGTGGGGGTCATCTTCCGAGAGCGGCTTGTGAAATACATTGCTCAAAATGGCACTTGACAGATGTTGTTTTCAAACATTAATTTTCTAAAATGGCAACATAATGTTAGTATTATTCTGTAAATAAAAATCTTTTTGATTCACAGGTAACAATATATTGTTTTTTTGAAAAACATCTGTCTTTCTGCCTCACCCAGGTTAACAAAATGGCTGCATCATACTTATTGCGGGACCAAAAGTGAGGTCTTTCTTATCATGAGATGGTTAATAAAACCATATGCAAAACTTTCCATCTACTTGATGGACATGACAATTTGAGGTACATTTGTAGTTTTCAAAAAAGTGAAAACCCTGTGTTTCATTAATTTCTATCACAATCATCTTGGACAGATTTTGGTTTAGGTAAGTTACTGAGTCATACTTCTTCACGTATATTTTTATTTCTTTGCCATTATAACAGGTACTATCATCAGTTTTTGTTTTCATATAAGAAAAACTTTGATATTTCTTGAAAAAACATTTTACTAAAATAAGAACATAAAGTTTTAAAAAAATGTTATTCATAGTTTTTATTTAAACTAAGAACAGAAATGTTGATTAAAGTTTTAATAAAATAATACAGGTTTCATTATTATATCTTGAACCATACCTTTTTAATAAATTATTTGACAAACCCATGTATTTTTGCTACAAATATTACATCCTGAAGTCCGACGGTTTTTAAAATAACTGGTACTTCAATGGGTTAAATGACATTTAAAAGTGGTTTTTTTTATTCTTTAATAGTCTCGTAATATTTTATTGGTTTTATAAATATTTATTGAAAAAATTGTTGATATATCAGTATTCAGGTTATTAATTTTCTCAGTAATTATGAGTATATTATGAGACAAACCAAATTATTCTATTTAACTGACATATTGCATACATTGCATTCAGTATACAGTTTTGTTGAATTTAAACTAAAACAATTATTATTTAAAATAAAACGAGTTATTTAATTCGAAAAAAGTAGCCAATTATTAGTTTTAGTGACAGATTAAATTATTTACTTAGTTTTGGAGATATAACAGTATTCCAATTTTTCAAGTTTAATTCAAAATTATATATTATATAAATTATATGTTATTCATAAACTAGTTGTATTGAAATTTTATAACATATTTGATTTAAATATAAACTTGGGAGATAAAATATTCTGTAAGTTAATGTAACTATTTTTTGTTAAAGTTACCATGAGTAAAGTAAAATGTTATTTATTACAAAACCTATAAGTCTCTCAATTAATAATAATTAACTATCTTATCAAATTAAAATGGTCTAACCATTTTTGACAACTGTTATAAGAAAGTAAAGTTTTCAGGTATAAAATAAAATAGTCATAGAATATTAGCGTTGTATACATATTTGTTTTTTTTTTGCACACCATAAATCATATATACAGTTAATTTGTACTTGGTATGCTCAATGCAGCAGTAATGCTCTGCCATGAACAACTCTTTTAAGGCTGAAGTATGTTTAATTGTTAGGTAGTTGTGTCATGTTTTCCAATCAACTTCTTTGTACTTTACTAAAAAATACTTAATTTAATATTTTGTTTACAATTGCTTGTGATAATCATCTTGATTTCACTGATTTTATTTTTAAATAATTATTCTATAACTGAGTAAAAAAACTTGAGCCACATAGTATGCTGACATTTTGAAACTTTCGTTTCATCTATGAAGCCACACTTCTACTTTTGTGTGTGGCTTTATAGCTCTATAGCTTTATGAAACGTTTTTTTAATACATCGGCATAGTAATTTGCTTCAGTTTTTAAGTTTTATTATAAAACAATTATTTATAAATGTTTTATTTGATTTTCGGTTTCCTTTTATTTACCCAGTTTTATCATTTTTTTCTTAAAAAATAGATTTTGTTTTGGATGTTGTGCAAAGTTAAACCCCTTTAAAACTGTATTATTTTAACTTTTTCCACTTTAATTTTAACCATTATTTTCTCTTTTTGTTCTACAATCAGTTAAACATCCTCCCCTTGACACAAAATTTTACCAAAAAAACGTTTTTGCTTCCAGCTGGCAAGTTTTAAAAAAATCCTATATGACTACTTATAAGTTCAGTATAGATTTAGTTTTCGAAAATGAAAGTTATTTGAAACTGAAAGATGTTAACTGAAAGATAATTGAACAATAAGTTTAGAATGTTAGAATAGTTTACTCAATAATAATAATTCCATGCAATTTGTTATCTTATTACCATTGTTGAAATCTAGACCTAACCTGTTTCAACTGTACATTTTGAATCTTGCGGTTGCTGCTATATAAAACAACTGTTGTTAGTTTTACAGTTTTATTCACTAGACAGCGCTTAATTTGTTCCGTTTCTTGATCGCTACTAGCGTTCCCAGCAAGCCTGTTGGTGTAACTAAGATGGCCGACCACCCAAACAGTGCTTCTTGTCTTTTCTTAAGTTTTAACATCAGAACCGCCTCAACGGCAAAGATCTCTGCAGGAAACTACTCGCAAGAAGGACTTCAAACCTCAACAAAGTCAGGTCGCATAATAGTTGAAGTGTATAAGTTCTAAATTCAGTAAAAGTTCAGTGAGTAATCGTGGTGTTATTGTGAACAAAGCTTTGTCTGTCGCATGTTTGGACTATTATATTATAGTGTATTGTTTTGAAGTGTTATTGGTTATAACGTGAACATTGTGTTTAACCGCGTGTGTAACTATATAACATTTCTTGTGTATGCAGACTTTATCCAATTTCACGAGTACACTTACACTTAAGAAATTATGTGATGTATTATATTAAATACCCGTTTAGTGTTACAGAAAATTGTACACCGCCCCTGGGCAGTTCTTGAAAGACTGTTGGAAGCAGCTCTGGGTAAGCACTATATGCATAGGGCTTAGTGCTAAACTCAGTATAAGTATTAATGTTGTTACTCAAGGTTACTGCCCGCATTTAACTCTTTTCTCGTTATATCTAGAACGGGTGGTCCTCCAAGAAAACGACTCATTAATCTTTCAATTAATTTGTACTCAATTAAGTAGGTTTCAAAACCAACAACCATATTTTATTAATTTCCCCTTTTTTTAAATTTTACATAACCTGTTTTGTATTTTGTTATATAAAGTTACTGTTGTAATGGTTGTGATGATATAAAATGATGTCTTTTAAAATCTGAGAATGTAAAGTGGTAGAATAATGTTTTATATTTTTTGTGTTAGAGGTAGAACCAGGCGTCCAAGCAAGTGGTTGGATGGAAGTAGATGATTACAAAAGCTCCCAGGATGCATCCATTATACAGGAAGAGATAAAAGATAATGTTCTAGGTATTATCAGTATTGGAGCACTAGGATGTTAGGTTAGGTTAGGTTACCACACACACACACACACACACACACACACACACACACACACACACACACGCACACACACACACACACTCACTCACACACACACACACACACACACACACACTCACACACACACACACACAAACACACACACACACACACACACTCACACACACACACACACAAACACACACACTCACACACACACACACACACACACACACACACACACACACACACACACACACAAACACATACACACACACACACACACACACACTGTTTCAGAGTAGTAGAGTTTGCATAAAATACAAACGTCAGAAGTTTCAAGGCCTCTTATCAGGCTCGTGTAAACAAACATAGTGGTCCGGGAAATCAACAAGTTTAATTTGTAAAGAAAAGGTTTTCAATATATTGGAATAATTTTATTTTTATTCAAAACTAATTTGTATTACTTAAAGAATATTTTTAATAAACCTAAATTCTTTAATAAGGTATTTATTTACCTAAAGAAAAATAAAAAATAAAATTATTTATGCTATAACCATCAGAGGCTAACTAAGCCAAAAATATAAAACAAATAGTTCCGGAACATTGTAAACAATATAATAATACGATAATGGAAATAAAATAATTCTATATATTCACAAATCTTTTAAAACACAATTGTAATTAATAAATGGTTACTAGATCACCCCAAAATTATAAAAGTGTCAAGTGCAGGACTTTTACAGTGCCGATAAAGTATAACAAGCAACAAAATGGCGAAAAATCACCATTCAAGTTTCTAATAAATTCTAAACATGTGAAACGGGCCATGCTGCTAAAAAATATTAAATTCTAAAACCTTAAGTGACAGTTGTTGCAAAAGTGTAAAGACAAGCACAAATCCCGGAACGAGAAAGTACAGAGATCAATAAGAATGCAAGTTCGAATGGTAACTTACAAGTAAGTTTGGCAAACAATAGCCAGAAAAAATATAAAAAACTCTTGTGGCAATCCGCCGGTCCGTGGCTAAAATCCAATATTAGCCAAAGGAGGAAGTGGAGAAAGTCTCTTTATGAGCGTCCATGATTCAAAATGTTTATATTGTGTTTACGTTAAAACAGTTTTAAAGACAGCTCTAACACCGATCACTACCAAATGCAACAAAATTCCATCCTCAGGGTTGGGTTTAGGGATTTTTGACCTAAGACCATGGGAGAAGTTAAGCACTACAGTGATAGTTTTTGGAGCAAGTCAGAATTTTAATACCAGTACAACCATTTATTAAAATTTAAAAAATAATAAATTCAAACTTTAAGTAAAATTTGTACAACTAATTGATCATTATTAATTACAAAATATATAAGCACATGACTTCCTTTAGAATCATAAATTCAAGAAATAGCATTTAACAAATAAATAACTAGTTAGAGATTTTTGTAAAAGAAAGAGGAAAACAAATACCCAATACAAAGTTAATTTGAAGTATATTTTTGAAAGAACAAAAACCATAAAATATGAATATAAATTGGTGGTAATAAAATAAGAGAAATTCATTTATAGAATGCCAGTTTTAAGTTTCAAAATTAAATATTAAAGTCATCACAAGCCAGTTAAATCAGGAAATATTTCAATTCATTTGTAAGATAAATTAATTAAATTCAACAAAAGCAATAGCAAGAAATATAATGGAAAATCAATTAATAGTTATTTAGCAGTTACTTAAGTTCATATAATAATTTTTGTGTCCATACACAAATAAAATTAAAATCTAAATTGTAATAGAATCACTACGAAGTAATGTCACCTTATAGAGATATATTTATGGACACAAAATTGATTTGTTTAAATTATTATCATGTTATATTTAAAAATGTATGTCATTTCATATGTGTAATTTCAAGTATAAAATACCAAAATGGCAAATATCCACAAATGCTAAAGAACTTTAACCCATTCACTACCAAAGACGGAATTTGCCCGTCATCATTGTTTGAGTGCCATAAATACCAAGAATGTGCAGTGGCAGTCCTGTAGTTTTAAGAAGGTTTTCTTGTATTATAACATTTAGCGTTGGTTTGTTAGTTATGCATAACTGTTCAACTAATACTTTTTGTTTGGTGTTCCCATAAATATAACCTCTATTTTAGTTCTGTTTACGTTCTTATTTAGAAGTGTTTGCATACGCATTCTTAGGTTATATTCGTTTTTCAGTTTACACTTTATAATGGCTAATCGCGAACAGGTATTTCCTGATTCAGAAGAATTTACAGAGTTCATAAATACTGTATTATTTGACAGTGATAAAGAAGTAATGGAAAATATTGACTGTAAGGGTTTGTGAAAGTGATAATTCTTCCAAAAGTAGTAATGACACCGATGAAAATACGATAACACCGAGTTGTGTGTCTAGTGATACAGATTGGGTTTCTAAGCTTAATAATGATAATAATTTAAAATTTAGTGGTATTTCAGGAGTAAATCCTATTATTTCACGACGTTTATCCAACAAATGCACTGAATTAGAAATACTGAATCAAATTTTAGGAGATGAGTTTTGGATGCGTATTGCAGATGAAACCAGCAAGTATGTTCACAATAAAATTACTGCTGGAGGTGATACTTCTTATAAGTGGATGGATGTCACAACAGATGAACTAAATGCATATTTTGCCATCATAATTATAATATTACAAAACCTAAAATAAGCTGGTCTACTCGTACAATTTTGCATACTCCAATATTTGGTGAAGTTATGTCTCGCAATAGATTTTATATAATAAGTAAATATTTACATTTTTCGTCATCTCTTAATTCCACAGATAAACTTACAAAGATTAGGCCTGTTTTAGATATAATATTGAAAACCTTTACACAATTCAGGCTAAACTTAGCAGAACAACTCCTACAGTCCGCACAGATACCAAACAGATCAAATTCTGGACGACCATCGATTTCAACAGATTCGCCTCTATGCCTACTAGGGAAATATTGGGGCCACTTTATTAAAATAATACCATCAACATCAAAAACTAGGCTTTCAAGACAATGTAATAGTGTATACGAAACAGGGGAAAGAAATTGTATACCATTGCAAAAAATGTAAAGTTCCACTACCTACATTTGGAAGACTGTTTTGAGATTTATCATACCCAGACAAACTATTAAAATCTCATTAAATTGGTGTAAATATTGTAAAAAGTGTGTAAATATGTTTGTTCATTAGTGTAACAAATCACATTGAAGAAATTGCTGGGGTAAATGTTAATAATTCATTTCTAGCATGCTAATCAATTCAAACTATAAAAATAAAAAATATATTTGGTACTGAGGGTCACATTTTTTTATGATTATTCTGGTAGTGAATGGGTTAAATAATAATGTCAACAGTA
Source organism: Prosapia bicincta (assembly GCA_036971475.1). Classification (NCBI taxonomy): domain Eukaryota; kingdom Metazoa; phylum Arthropoda; class Insecta; order Hemiptera; family Cercopidae; genus Prosapia; species Prosapia bicincta. The sequence goes on from JBAIZL010000002.1 coordinate 185,222,680, forward strand.
TAATTGATGAACTTTTTGACACCATTCTAAAGACATCAAGTTTTATTCAAATTACAAGGGTTGTCCAAAAATTAAAAATTGTTTGAATTTTACCGCCGCACCGGTGAAATATTACGTTAGGTGGCAGCCCTACCTTGTAGCTTCGCCTCTCCCCTCTAAAATGAGGCATCACGTGCATCTGTATCTTTATTAGTGTGTCCTTGGCAGTCATTAGTGATGGATGGTACCTCCCGGTACCGAATCTCGCCAGTAGTGAAGTTCGCTCCGTTATTCGATTCTTTCACGCGGAAAAATTGCGCCCTGTCGATATTTATCGACGTGTGAAGGCCATTTACGGTAATGTAATGAATGAACGCAATGTCAGGAAGTGGTGTACAGAGTTTTCAAGTGGCAGAACCAACGTCCATGACGAAGAAGGGAGAGGGAGGAAATCATCTGTCAACGAAGCATTGTTGTTGAAAATTGAAGAAAAACTTCGAGAAAATTGTCGTCTGACAATCCGAGATCTTGCCGAAATAATACCTGAAGTCAGTAAATCAACAATTCAAACAATTTTTACGGAAAAATTAGGTTACCAAAAAGTGTGTGCTCGTTGGGTGCCAAAAATGTTGACCGAAATTCACAAAGAAAATCGCGTGGAAAGTGCTCAAAAGTTTATGGATCGTTTCAACAGAGAGGGGAGGAGTTTTTGGACTCAATTGTGACTGGCGATGAAACGTGGACATACCATCACACACCTGAGTCCAAACAGCAGTCCATGACATTGCGTCACTCCACATCACCTCGTGTCAAAAGATTTTGCCAAACAATCTCTGCAAAAAAAATCATGGCAACCGTCTTTTGGGACCGTCAAGGAGTTCTTCTTGTCGAATTTTTACCTAATGGCACCGCAATTAACGCTGCTCGGTATTGTGAAACCCTAAAAAAGCTTCGAAGAGCGATCCAGAACAAGCGCTGAGGGAGATTGAGCAAGGGAGTCTGTTTGTTGCACAACAATGCTCGGCCCCACACTGCGGCGGTCACCACCACGCTCCTGGATTCCTTTAAATGGGGCGTTCTTAGCCATCCTGCTTCCATCTTTTCCTTTACCTGAAGCAACATTTGGCTGGAAAACGCTTCGAGACTGATGAAGAAGTCCAGGAAGATGTGGAGAAATGGTTGCGGTCACAGGCGGGAGACTTCTATGACCAAGGCATTAAGAAGCTCATCCCCCAGCTAAGCAAGTGCATAGATGTTGACGGGGACTATGTTGAAAAATAGTTTTTTTATGCACTTACAACTCCATGTACTTTTTTTGTTAAAATAAAATTTTCCTGCTTCTTAAAATGAAAACGGTCTTTAATTTTTGGACAGCCTAGGTAACTAGCAACATGTCAAAATTATGAAAGATAATTGTTTAAAACATAGTAAATGTTTACTAAAACTGTTATAAATCTTTATAACATATTGTGAAGAGATTATATTTTAATTTCAATTTAATTAAATCAAGATAGAAAAAAATCAATGTCATAATAACTCTGTGGTAACCAACTAAATAAAATTTCTATAATTTTTCCAACCATCAACAAGAGCAGAAATCAAAAGTTCAAAATCAAGTTAGAATAAAGATTTTTTTAAAGTAGTATTCCTGCAGTAGGAAATTAGTAAATTAATTTTACAAGTAAACAATATTTACAAAATAGACTATTACATAGTTATAATTGAACATTTTGGTTGGTTTTTACATAAAGTCCAGGGATTTATCCATTGGTAGATTATGCTCGACAGACCACAGGTACCAGGATCTAGTAAGTCAGGTGGGATCATATTTTGACCGCGGTTGAACTGGTGCGTTTGATACCTACAGTAGCCATCATCACCATGTCCAAGTAATGTGAAAAAAACATAAATACGGTTAGTTATAGTGTAGGATGAATGTGTTGGGGGCTGTGTTTTGTGAACACCCAGAACGGCTGCGGCAACTTACACACATTTTGTCGAACATTAACGCTTTTATAAACAAGAACTTATATTTGATTGAAATAATTGTGTATAAAATTTGTAAAAGTATTATATCAAATTAAATTACTTGTTTAAAAAAGGATTTATGTTAAAAAATATATATAGAAGTAAACTGCCTTCTTTTATGTACACACACACACATTCTTAAGGGTAATCAGTCATAGATATGCTGTGACTATTTTAAATAATATTAAATATTCCTTAAAATAAAAATAATAACCCAATAAGCAGATCAAGAAAACAGTTAACATGTGTTACACTTAGAATATAATTTATAAATAGCCTGCTCATAACACTCTTAAGCTTCTTAAGCCTAAATGTTTACTCTACACTAGCAAACTACTGATTTTAAAATGTGTTTTTGATAATATTTTGTGTTAAAAGTAATCAAAACTTAGTCTAATCATTACAACTTACTAATGGAACACCTGGAAATATATATACAGGATAAAATAGAGACATACAAATAATACTACTCTAAATAGCAAAGTATTTACAAAAATTAGAAATAAAATTAGTGTTTTTGTATCTTTTACTATTCTCTGATATATTTCTTAAATGTTCTATTTGCCTACTTATATTACATTTCTTGTGCTATTCATCTTTGGAATTTTTATATTATGAATCTGGTTTTTGTCATAGCATTGAACAGTTAATTTAAATGCTACAAATGAAGGTCGTATTATGCGACAAATTACACAAAGTGAAAATTGTTATAGTAAAACAAAAACATGTTTAATTTGGAACCATGATATGTGATGGGTTGTTCCTCAAGCAAACTCTATTGGCCATTTGCTTCAAACAAAGCCATTAAATTTCTAATAATTTCTTTTCTTTTCTTTTTGGCGAAAAACCAAGTGTGGTTATTGTTGCTTTCCACACACAAAAACTAAAACTAGGGTAACCAAAAATAAATATCTATATACTATTATTTACTACTACATGCTTAGGACTATGGTTACACTATGCTACATGAAGTAAAACATGAAAATTAAAATTAAACCAATCCTAATTTAGACTAACTAAAACTAAAGAAAATATTACATTTTTAAAAATAAATTTTGGTAGTGTAGAAAGATGATGACACAGTCAACAGCCGAGGCATCATCTCCTAACACTACCTGTAACCTCCTTCAAAGACGTAATGATATGGAATCTCGGTCAACTCATTACACTCAAACAGAATTTGCTTGACTGTGATGGTACCTCCACAAAACTGACATAGTGGTGGTTCTTTGTGTTGCAACAACCATCCATGAGTTAACAAAGAGTGGCCAATCCGGAGACAAGTAATCACCACTTCCTCTCTACGTTTTGAACTAACTAAAGATCTACATGGACGGATGGTGCTCTCTTAATTTCCCTTACGTTTTTTCCATTTGCAGTTAGCCATCATCATTCCAGGCAAGTAATACTTCGCTTTGCATACAAAGTCAGACCCCATGACATGATCCCATGTTGTGGTGATGGCACTGTATGTGTACCCAATTTTACCCCTTCATCTACTTTTGTGTTTCAGTCTATTCCCCATTGACCAGGCACCAGCAAAATAACACCTTGACACCCCATAATTGGAGCCTGTGTATCAAACACAGGATGTCTCCAACTAAAGGGTTCTTAGTATATATTTCCCAAATAGCCTGGAGAGCATTTTTGAAATCAGAACGAAGGAATAAATGTTAAGGCCTTGAAAATGACAAATTCTCTGCTGTAAAAACACTGAAGGCTGAGGGCAATCTCTAGGTTTAGCCTGATATATAAAATGTCATCCTACCATATTGTCCAGTTTCGAACCACCAGTGAATATCTTCACAGTGTGTTGATAGGTTCTACAGAGCTCCATGAACTCCTGGTGATAGATAATGTCAGGAGTATTATGTTTTACATTCATGGACAAAAAGAGGTTAAAATTTGGCATTTTTATTATCCATGGAGGGATGCAAAATGTTCGTTCAAATATAGGCAAAAGTTCTAAATGTTATTAAGAATGCACAACGTTCTTATTCCAAAAGGAGCAGTCAAACATTGACCCATATTGTGGCGATCCTCAAGGAAGTTATGTAAAATTGTTTTAAATGCCGGATGGTTTGGTTTGCTTCGTAAAACTAGTGTAATATGAGGTTTGAAGCATTTGATGTTGCAATGAAAAGAGATGCCCCCCCCCCCAGCCTCAATGAGAAGACTGGAGATTGGGCTTGATTAAAAGGACCAGTAGCAAGTCCAAGTTCAGAGTGATGTACTTAATAGAAAAATTTCTGAACTATAGGTCAAGCAGACAAGTAGGCTGTACAATCGTAATCTATGCACTATCTTACGACAGTACGATAGAATCGGAGCATACAAGTTCTGTCTGCTCCCCAATTAGTACCACTAAGAACTCTCAACATATACAATATCTTGGTGGACCGAGTCCTCAGATCACGGACATGTGGAATACTTTCTTAATAACATTCACCCTCCTGTTAAAAAAATGTTTGTCCTAAATTTTCTCACCAAACACTTAACTTTTTGTAAACCGTGTGAAATCCAATAAAATTTGTTAGGCCTATACAATCTATTGGACTGGGGAGTTTATGTATCTTAAAAGATGACACCCCACTTGATGAAGAATAAAAAATATCTAAAATAAAAATTGTAAAAGTTCAAAATATGAAGTACAACTTTAAAATGTTGCAAAACTTTTGAAAAATAATTTTATTTTGTTTGATGTACAAAAAGATTACCTCAGTACTTTGGTTTTTGAAATAATATATTATATACATTAAAAAAATAAAACAGTAATATAAACTTGCTAAACATAAAACTTATTACTGTTCTTCTAAAATATGTTTAAAAGTTTTTTCTTCATTGATTTTTAAATTAATAATTTTTTTAAAAACAATTTTGTACCTTTTGAAAATTATATTTTATAACCCTTTATATAAATTTACCTGTGTTTGATTTTTTATATAGTAAAAATAAACTTAATTACTTTTAATTTTTACATAATTTTATGTAGTATATAATTAAATAAAATTGTCTAACCTATTCATATATTTTTTTTAGATTTTCTAGAAGAAGATTCTACTGCTAATCATATCTTAGAAACTGAAGAAAATGTTGAGCCAGTATTTGGTCAATCAGAATTGGATTTGGAAGAACAGCAAGTGTTTTCCATAACAACAGGTTGGAATATAGAACTAAATTTCGTATTATACTTTAATTGTTTTTCAATATCCTTGTTTTTAAATAAATATCTTGTTTCTATAGAATGTCTACTGTTATACACACAAAAATACACTTTTTTCAAGCTAAATAAAAACAAAACCAATAGTATTACAGAAAAACCTATTACTCATTTATTTTGCTTGATTCATTCAGTAGTAATTAATACCTTTTTAAAACTATGGTTTATTGTTTCTTTTAAGTGAGAAGATGTAAAAAGTGAAGTTTCCTGCTTACTTTAATGAAGTGTCACCTATGAAAACGTACCTTTATATGACAAAATACACTTTAATTGATAGAAAATATGGTTGTTACCTATTTCAGAAGTTATCTTTACATGACCCATTTTTGTATGGATTTCCTTGCACATTTTTTAACATGGGTATGTCATAAAACAGAATTATTGCCTTTTAGTAGAAAAAAACAGGTTCATTTGCCTTTCATTAACTTAAATATCTAAAGTACACTTTCCTAATAGGGTAAGTTATTTTACACATTGTTAAATGTGGTTCTGATCATTGAAACCTGGTCATCGAAATTTTGTTTATATAATACAAGTATTTATTCGAAAACTATGTTAAATTTATTACTAAATAAATACTTTTACTCACAAACTCAAATTTTAATTGCCTGACATTGTAGTTTAAATTATTATACTATACAAATATTTTGGCTTATGGTTATATAAGAACATTGAAATGAACAAAGCTAATAATTTTAAAGAATACTGAATGTCTTGAGAATCGCAATAAATAATTTTAACAAGAAAACTGATTCATCTTGCTTGTAGAATCTACTTATAGAAGTTTAACTTGGTTTAAACTTTAGCATGAAAGTTTTAATGAAATGTTTGTGTTTGTTTCTTTAATACTATTTGTGGAAACCAGTGTAATATCTCAGCAAAATATTTGTTATAAAAATTTAAAGCAATGAAATTGGCAAAGTAAAAAAGTTTGATTTATTTGAGTTAAAATACCTAGACTGATGAAAAATCATAAATTTGAGTCTTAGATATCAATAAAATCTTACTAAAAATCCATTACATTTTTAACAAAAGATGAATAATTTTAAACTATATTTAGGTTTATCATAATTGAATGCTTTCAGATATATCAGAAAATGATATCGCATTTATCGCAGGAGATAAGCCGTTTGATTCTCAATCGACATCAAATCATATCATAATAGAACCAGATTCAGATCAGGTGAGATTTGTCTTTATTAAGTGTTTTGTGGTTAAAGAGTATAGAGTCTGTTTTAAACAAAAATATTTCTAAACATCTGTTCTCAGGAAAAAAACAAATGACATTTTTAAAAGTCAAGTACTGTAATAATTTTAGTTCCTACAGTAAAGGAGTATTACATACCTTTTTACCTTTTTTGAGAGAAGCTGTTGATTCTGGAAATAATATGGTACAGTATTTACTTTTTAATTTTATTAAATTAAATCTACACTACACATTCAGGAAATATAAATAAAGCCGGCATTGCACAAGCATAAATAAATTATAACTCATTACTTTTACATGAATGTTACCCTACTTCATATTCTGATTTTTTCCAAACATCTATAACAGCAAAACTTGTTCCCCTTTTTTAATTACCATATTTGATTATCCTTTAGGGAGTACAAAGGTTTAAGAAGATGGGACAAGTTAGAATCAGCACCGACCCGCATTACATCGCTTATGCTTTGTAGGACCTCTTCATTAGTAAATATCTTTGTTTAGACCTCCAATCTTCTAGCTGCTTCCCTTCATCCTCATCTTCTTCTTTCTCCTCCTCTTCATTTTCGGCAGTTCTAAAGGCTAAAAGATATGTAGCTGATTCAAGTTATGATTTATGGCAAATTCTAACCACGGGGAATAGAGTAATGGCATGTTTTTGTCTCTACAATGATAGGTTATTCCCTTTTCATTTGCTTCTCTAGCATCTTCTATATCATTACTGCACTAAACCCTGTTTTAACAAAACACTTTATTACTGTTTCACTTCTAATTTGTTTGACAGCCAACCCAATCCAGTTTACAGCATCCAGGATGGGCCCAGTTCTTGCCAAATCATATCAGATATCAGCTTCTTCTACATTTAAATTCAAAGATTGCATTAACACGTTGAGTGCGGCGGGCGTGCACAAACACCCGTGTAACGCACATGCTCTACTAGCGCCCACGGCGGTAGGCGTTCATGTACGCCCCGCTCTCACTCTCAATTTCTTGGTTCATTGTGAGGTTAGTTGATGCCAGAAAATGTTTAATAGTTTGTCTGTTATTGTGTAATTCTTTGTGAACATTTCGGTGCATTTTGTTTATTTTTCCACCATTGCTATCGGGCAGGGGACTGTGTTATTGTATTAGTGTTACTTGAAGTGTGTTACAGTGGTGTTAATTAGTTTTTATGCAATGAATATGGATAATGAGGATGAATTATTAGAGAATCTCTACTGTAACAACACTTGTAAACACTCGTAAACATTCTCCAATAATTCATCTTCATTATTTATATTTATTGTACAAAAACTAATAAACACTACTATAACACACTTCAAGTAACAGTAATACGATAACACAGTCCCTAATCTATCAGGAATGGTGGAATAAAAAAAGAAATGCACCAAAATGTTAACAAAGACTGGCACAATAACCGACAAGGGACACAAAATTTTCCGTCAGTGGCTAGCCTCACACTGAACCAATGAATTGAGAGGGAGAGCAGGGCGTACATGAACGCCTGCTGCCACAGCTTCCAGTAGAGCATGGGCGTTCATGTACGGCCACTACACTCAACGTGTTAATAGCACCTGCAGTACAATTTAAATGTGTGAATAATACCTGTATCTATATGATGCAGTAGGCTCGTAGAATTAGGTAGGAACCAGGTCATTTTCACATTCGAAAGCATTATATATTGGTGGCATTGACCAGAATAAGGATAACCTTTCATTTTTCTTTTTTTCATTTTAGCATTGAACCCATTTAACCATTCTTCCATTGTAGCAACAGTCATCTAAGAATTTTCTATTAAATTCTATCACAAGAGTTTTCAATTTTTAAGTTTTTGAAACACTGTGGTTTTGGTGTCTTTCTAATAACAACTGGCTTCACCATATTTCTGTTAAATTCTCACGCATTAATACCACAAATCTTTATTTTTACCATATTATCCTCAGCACATTAACCCCCCATAACTATGAGTCATTTTGTTGGTAATGGCTAAAAAAAATTAACCCGTTTCATCTGCGTTATAAATTCATAGCTTGCAATCAAATCTTGCAGCTTTGTTTTCCACTCATTTAAAACATGTTCATCTACATCTTTTAATTCACCACATTGTTATTCCAGACAATGTTGTGTCTCTTAAAACTGTCCAGCTATCCTGTAGGTACTTGAAACTGTCCAGCTATCCTGTAGTTACATGAAACTGTCCAGCTATCCTGTAGGTGCTTGAAACTGTCCAGCTATCCTGTAGGTGCTTGAAACTGTCCAGCTATCCTGTAGGTGCTTGAAACTGTCCAGCTATCCTGTAGGTGCTTGAAACTGTCCAGCTATCCTGTAGGTGCTTGAAACTGTCCATCTATCCTGTAGGTGCTTGAAACTGTCCAGCTATCCTGTAGGTGCTTGAAACTGTCCAGCTATCCTGTAGGTGCTTGAAACTGTCCAGCTATCCTGTAGGTGCTTGAAACTGTCCAGCTATCCTGTAGGTGCTTGAAACTGTCCAGCTATCCTGTAGGTGCTTGAAACTGTCCAGCTATCCTGTAGGTGCTTGAAACTGTCCAGCTATCCTGTAGGTGCTTGTAACTGTCCAGCTATCCTGTAGGTGCTTGAAACTGTCCAGCTATCCTGTAGGTGCTTGAAACTGTCCAGCTATCCTGTAGGTGCTTGAAACTGTCCAGCTATCCTGTAGGTGCTTGAAACTGTCCAGCTATCCTGTAAGTGCTTGAAACTGTCCAGCTATCCTGTAGGTGCTTGAAACTGGTCAAGAGAACCAAGAGATTTGGCTATTTCAAGACCTTCACTTTAGTGAATCAGACCCAAAATTTTTACATTTTTCAATCTTGCACAGGCAGACAGCACTATGGTGTTGATTTCTTTATTATCAGTTAACTTCGATTTTCTCTTCATTTGTCCATTTCCCTATAACCACTCATTCATTATTTTATCCTTATGCTTAAGTGTGTCATAAATTTGCGTTTTACCACACTTAAACCCCACTATTATTTCATGCACCAACAATTTATCTGTTTTTTTTTTGCTTCAATTACATTTACTTTTTTATTTAAAGACAACAATACGTATGATTTAGCCATTTTATGAGTATAGTTGTGAAACCTAGTGTACAGCGATGAGTAGGTAAACAACTGATTGTGGGTTCCTAGCAAAGACGGAACAACTGTATAAATATCCAGACCTTGTTTCTAGGAACTGACTTCAATTCAACCATTCACTTGATCATATGCACTCACTTCCTCTCTTTCTCTTTCTTTCTCTCTCTCTCTCTCTCTCTGTCCTTTTTTGGCATAAATTACCAAAAAGAGGCAGGTCTTTTAAATTCTATATTATACACGTCATTTTTGACAAATTCTATTGATTTTACTTTCCGTTTCCTTGTTGAACAAATTCTGCATTATACATTAAAAAAACAACAATAATAACTATTGTAACTGTCTTGGATCCAACAAAGTTTCCCGCACTGTACAAGATTTTGCCTCATTTACGTTCTGCTTTGAACATATTTTACTGTATAAACTTTTATTGTGATGTTATATTTTTGTAACATGGGTTTCATAGAGTGATAATTAATTTTGATGACTAACAACTCGGGTCAGTGCTACCGTTCCCAAAAAAACCCTGCTTACAATTTGGTGAGCTGCACAGCTCAATCTCATGATCACACAAAAGTATCTTGAATAAGGTGAATATTTAATTCATATTGTATAATAATCTGAATTGGATGCTAGTAGATACAGTTGTTATTATTAATAAACAGTGTAATTGAGAACAACTGTGGTTGTTGTTAACTAGAATGGCATGTGATCCTCTCGCTTGTGGCAGATGGAGCTGTTGCTGGTACACAGCTGACTGTTAAAAAAATTGTTGGTTGTCACGGGTATGATGCAAACAATAAATACATAACAATTTCTGAAGCGAGTTGTATATCATGTCAAAATTTGACCTCAATTGCTGCAGAACCTTTTGAGTTTTTAAACCATATACAGACTAATACAGTCAACTCCCGATTATCCGGGATCGCATCAACCGGGTTGCGGATCAACCGGGATCGCCAGCTCCACTTGAAGCAGTGGGGCGGGAGGAGTCAAATGTGAACGCGGCGGACGGTTGATAGTGCGGGCGGTCGTTGGGGCGTACAGTAACCTTTACGGAATAATTTATAGCCTGTCAACTCGCCCGCAGTCGCCACCTCATGTTCTAAATCCTTCCTACCTGTTTCCGTGCGACGCGCACTCGCGGGCAAAGTTTCGGTCAGCATGTCTGAGTTTACGTTATATTTCTTGTTGTCGTTTTATAAATTCACGCGGTTCTATGACGCGCGAATCCCTAATTACGCGTTATCTCCAACGTCCAATCAGATCAGAGCACATCGAAGCATCGAACATAATGCATGGAGGTGCGATAACCCCGAGCGCGAGCGGCCGTTTTTCGGTGAATAAATCCGAACGCCGAATTCGCGGAATTACGCGATCCCTCGAGTCGAACGTAAACACTACCCTTCCTCAGTGGTCAGTTTATGCGTTGCTTCTGATCAAAACGAACTGTATAGTAGTGACGGTACAACAGGAGGCGGTACTATTTATCAGCTGTTTTTACAGTCATTGGGTGGAAGTAGGGCTGTGGATATTATGGTATTTGTTTTAACCGTGATTTCGCATTATCCGTGACGGCCCTGCCGGTAATTATCCCGGATAATCGGGAGTTGACTGTATATCAATTTTATATGTAAAGATTTTATATATATATCGACATTTTTTCTTTCTGTGAAAGTTAAAACAACTAAAACAATTCACTAAAAAAGAAAATATAATAATAACAAATGCTTTCAAATATAACCTACCCAATTTTAACAAAAAACAAATAATAAAAATCTAATAGTTGTCACAGAATCTAACATCCATAAAATTACCCACCAAAACACTGAACACATAAGAAACAACATTAATAATAAAATTAACGTAATAAAAACCAAAAAACACTAAACAATATACAAACAAAAGAGAAATTATGAAACTCAAAGAAAAACTAGAAAACAAGGACTATGTAATATTAAAATCAGATAAAACAAACGCACTAGTAATAATTGCAAATACCAAATACATCAATTCAATAACAAACCACATAAAAGAAAATAAATACGAACAAATCTCAGACCCAACTAACGAATGCATTAATACAATAAAAAACCTAATAGTCACACACAGAAATACCCTAAACTATAACAATAAATTAAAATACCACACAAGACTTTACCCATTCAAACCATGTGTACCAATATTAACAGGCATACCTAAAATCCACAAACCCAACACACCATTTAGACCACTAATAAATTTCAAAACAGCACCATCTTATATAATCGCAAAAGTACTGGACAAAATAATAAGATCTAAAATACATATCAACAACACATACAATATAAAAAATGGATACAAATTAATTAATAAATTAAAAAATATATAAACAAACAGCAACACTAAAATAATTAGTTATGACATAACCAACATGTACCCTAGTACACCAATGGAAGAAACTATAGAAATATTAAAAAACAAACTAATACACAATAACGAAAAAGAAAACACAATAAATAGTATTATTACACTAACCAAACACATATGTAATCAAAATGACTTCCAATTTAACAATAAATACTATAAACAAACAACTGGACTCCCCATGGGATCACCCATATCATCTGTCATGTCAGAAATATAGATACAACACTTTGAACAAATAATAATTAAACCTATACTAAACACACATAATATTTTGCTATGGACAAGACACTTAGATGATATACTTGTAATATACCAACCTACCATTCACAACAAACAGATCATAATACTAAACAAACTAAATACATACAACGAAAACATACAATTCACCTTCGAAACAGAACAATCAACTATCTCGACATTACATTAAATATAAATAATAATAAAATAGAAACTACAATACACAGAAAACCAACTTCCAACAACACCACAATACACTACAAATCTAACCACCCCTGGACACACAAAATCAACACTTACAGTAACATGATAAATAAAGCAATAAAATATACACAAGATAACAAACAAAAATTAAATGAAGAATTAGATAATTTAGTGACAACTAATATAGTGGATATAGTTGTTTTTAATGATATCTGGTTTGTAAATCATCTTTTTTAAACTTATCTATTTAAAACTATACATTTTTGAATATTGAACTAAATTGTAAACAAAATGCTTATGTTCATTGTTGTTTTATAATCGTATAGTGAACTTATTAATAGTGGATGTAAAACATTTACAATTGTAAAAATGTGTAATTATCTAAATATGTAAAAATTTGTAAAACTGTCAATTTAAAATATGTAGCTAAACATCTTTGTTGGAATACAAGGAAGTTTTCTTTGTTGATGCAACATATTTGCATGAAATTTATTGTGGCAGAATAAAAACCTCTTTTTCCTGAAACTGATATTTTTAAAAATATTTTGTTTGTATGTACAATAATACTCAAAATTAAAACAAACATACATCCATTAGAAGTGTCAATGGTGTAAGTAGGTTGGCTTTTATTGGACATGTTATTTAATATGGCTATAAAAATTGCATAAGAATATGGAAAAGTCAAGGAATTTATAAAGCCATTTTGCCAGCCACTGATTAAACCATACAAACAAAATATATTATATTAATATTATGTTATGCATTAAAAATAATAATTTTTGTTTGTCAATTTAATAGTGCACGATTAACATTATTTTTGTAAGTTTCTGTAATAACTCAGTAGTCCCAATCCAAATTGCACCATAACGGTATAAATTTTAACTATGTTAATTTTTTTCCCTATAACACTTCCTTCTTTATTTTTTCTCCAGATTTAATATATATTATGTAGATATTTCTAGAAATTTATACTTGCATGGCTGACAAGTCATTTTCTCTGTTAAGGTTTCTGATGAGCAGCATCCTCAAATCAGATCCCTATCTTTGATGAATGCTCCAGTCACCATACAACAAAGCGACTTAGGTGAGCCGTCTATTATATCTATGTATAAATCAACTATACCAGGCCAAAATATGGTTGATGGGATTGGCCAGTGGTCAATTTTTCAGTATTGACTATATTTGAAAATCCAATAAGAATAATTGGAATTATTGTATAATTTTCTTTGAAAATCATTTAAACTATATACTACTCTGATCAAAAAATATGGTGAATAATTTTGTATTTCAAAAAGTAATAAATGTACATCGAATTGGATTTAATCTCCTTCAAAGTACTGTCCTTGGCTGGCAATGCACTTATCCCAACGCTTGTTGGGTCATACCACTTGTACACAGTCTTCAGAGTTACAACATTATTGCCATACACAGATTTTAACATATCGTGAGCTTCTTTTACATTTTTTTGCAACTTAAAACAAAACCATGTTAATGCATTGTTTGAAATTGATGATGCTTGACAGACCCGATAAACACGACCTCACTCTAGCTACTCTTGCAGTTAACTGACAAGCTCCAGCTTGTTGCTGCCTGTCTCCTAACAGGTACTAGCTACTAGGCAAATTACATCGTATGGATTTGCGTCAGCAATTGCTGCTATAAAAATTCATTCATCATATTTTTTTACAACCCATTTATATATATATATATATATATATATATATATATATATATATATATATAACTACATAAAGTCAGTGCAATGGAAAAACAATGGATAACGTAAAATATCAAGAATATATATATATATATATATATATATATATGAAGTTAATATATTACTATTGTAAGTAATTTTATCCACCATTAAGTGCAATGATTTTACCTTGAGTGATGAGGCGCCTTTCGGTCACTTGACCATTGTCGAATCACTGATTATTTTTTCTTAATTTTTCTGGTGCGGATGTTCGGTCCGTTGTGTTGGTAATTGTTGACGTCATATACGTTTCCTCTTGAGTCTTGTGTATTATGTTTTGAATAGTATGTCTTCTGTATATGTTGTTTGTAGATTCATTAAATTGTGTATGTTTTTATAAATGTGATATTTTTCTAGTGAGTTTAGTTCTATTGGGTTATTATTTATTTCAAGTATGGTTAGGTTATTTTCGTAATTTGTTATTTCATGTTTTTGTGATATTAGGTGTGCTGCAACATCTGATACTTTTGAATTTTTGTTTTTGAATGCTCTATAATGTTCTTCAAATCTTATTTTAAATGATCTGGTTGTTTTCCCTATGTAAAATGTGTTACAGTTGTTACATGTAATTTTGTAAATTCCTGGTAGGTTATGGTTTTCTGAATTTGTTTTTGGTTTGTGTTATTAAGATATTTTATTATTTTGTTGTTTGGTTCTTGATATCTGTCTTAAAATTTTTTTTTTTTTTTTGGCCTATGTATATTTTATTACAGTCTGTTCATTCGATTTTGTATATTCCATTATTAAGTATGGGACATATTTTTTCTGGTTGGTTTATTTTGTTGATTATGTTTCCTGTGTTTTTGTAGCCTATGTTAATATTATTATATTTTAGTGTTTTAGTTATTCCTTTTATGTTGTATCCTGTGTATGTGAATGTAGCCCATTTTGCTGTTTGTGGTTCGATTTTAGGTTGTTTTGATTTATTTAATATTTTAAATTCTAATTTATTTATAGTTTTTTCATTGTATCCATTTTTTTGGGCAATTTGATATATTATTTGTTTTTCTTTGGTTTTTTCTTCATTATTTAGAGGCAATTTTAGCATCCTGTATAAGGCTTTATATAGTATGTCTTCTGTATATGTGGTCTGTAGGTTCATTAAATTGTTGTGTGTGTTTTTATAAATGTGGTTCTTTTCTAGTGAGTTTAATTCTTTGTGTTATTATTTATTTCAAGTATGGTTAGGTTATTTTCGTAGTTTGTTATTTCATGTTTATGTGATATTAGGTGCTGCAACATTTGATACTTTTGTATTTTTATTTTTGAATGCTCTGTAATGTTCTTCAAATATTATTTTAAATGATCTGGTCGTTTTCCCTATGTAAAATGCATTGCAGTAGTTACATGTAATTTTGTAAACTCCTGATAGGTTATGTTTTTCTGTATTTGTTTTGTGGTTTGTGTTATTAAGATATTTTATTATTTTGTTGTTTGGTTTGTATGTTGGAGTGTAGTATTCTTTGTTGTATATATTTGTTAGTTTTTCTATTTTGTTATTGGTGTATTTATATTTTAGGTAGATTTTTTTATTTTTATTATTTTTGTGTTCAGGTTGTAGTGTTGTGTTGAGGTTAGGTTTTTTGAAAATTTATTGTATATGTTTTTTATAAAGTGTTTGTTGTATCCATTTTCTATTGTTATTTTTGTAATGTTATCTAATTCTTCATTTAATTTTTGTTTGTTATCTTGTGTATTTTATTGCTTTATTTATCATGTCAACTAATTTTGTGTGTCCAGGGGTGGTTAGATTTGTAGTGTATTGTGGTATTGTTGGAAGTGGGTTTTCTGTGTACTGTAGTTTCTATTTTATTATTATTTAATGTATTATATTTTATTATATTTCATTATATTTAATGTAATGTCAAGATAGTTAATTGTTCTGTTTTGACGGTGAATTGTATGTTTTTGTTGTATGTATTTAGTTTGTTTAGTATTACGATGAGTTCATTGTGAATGGTAGATTGGTATATTACAAGTATATCGTCTATGTATCTTGTCCATAGTAAAATATTGTGTGTGTTTAGTATAGGTATAATTATTATTTGTTCAAAGTGTTGTAGGTATATTTCTGACATGACTGATGATATGGGTGATCCAGTTGTTTGTTTATAGTATTTATTGTTAAATTGGAAGTAATTTTCGTTACATATGTGTTTGGTTAGTGTAATGATACTATTTATTGTGTTTTCTTTTTCGTTATTGTGTATTAGTTTATTTTTTATTATTTCTATGGTTTCTTCTATTGGGATACTAGGGTACATGTTAGTTATGCCATACCTAATTATTTTTGTGTTGCTGTTTGTTTTTATGTTTTTCATTTTATTAATTAATCCGTTTCCATTTTTTCTATTGTATGTGTTGTTTGATTTGTATTTTAGATCTTATTATTTTGTCTAGTATTTTTGCGATGATGTAAGTTGGTGCTGTTTTGAAATTTATTAGTGGTCTAATTGGTGTGTTGGGTTTGTGGATTTTAGGTATGCCTGTTAATATTGGTGCACATGGTTTGAATGGGTAAAGTCTTGTGTGGTATTTTAATTTATTGTTATAGTTTAGGGTATTTCTGTGTATGACTGTTAGGTTTTTTGTTGTATTAATGTATTTGTTAGTTGTGTCTTGGATTTGTTCGTATTATTTATGTAGTTAGTCATTGAATTGATGTATTTGGTATTTTCAATTATTACTAGTGTGTTTGTTTTATCTGATTTTAAGATTACGTAGTTGTTCTAGTTTTTCTTTGAGTTTCATAATTTCTTTTTTGTTTATATATTTTGTTTTTTTGGGTTTTCATTACGTTAATTTTATTATTAATGTTGCTTCTTATGTGTTCAGTGTTTTGGTGGGTAATTTTATGGATGTTAGATTCTGTGTCAACTATTTGGTTTTTGTTAAAATTGGTTAGGTTATATTTGAAAGCATTTGTTATTATTATTTTTTCTTTTTCAGTGAATTGGGTTTTAGTTAAGTTTATGAACTTTTTGTTGTTAGAAGTGTGGTTTGTGTGTTGGTTTGGTGTTAGGCTATTTTTTAGGTTATGTTGTTTTGTTAAATTTTCAATTTTTTTTTTATGTCTATTTATTGTGTTTGATTTGTGTTTTATTATGATATGTTGTATTTTTTTCGTGTATAATAGGAGTGAGATTATCAAAGGTTTTCATTATTTCTAAATTGGTTGTGTCAAGTTGTAAGTTGATTTGACTCTTTTCATGGTAGGCAGATTTAATGTTTTCTTTAATTATGTGTAATTCGGCTATTTTTGTTGCTTTATTGATGATTGTATTTTGTTTATTTCTCAAGTGTAATTTAGCGTATTTTGGTGTGATATTAAGTGTTGTGCATTTTTTATTAAAATTTATTCTGTTGATCCAATTGTGGAGTTTGATTTTGAGGTTAGGATATTTCCAGTAGAGTTGTTTACCTTGGTAGGTGTTAAAATCTTGATATTTTATGTTGTCCATTATAGACCACTAATAAATTTCAAAACAGCACCATCTTACATAATCGCAAAAATACTAGACAAAATAATAAGATCTAAAATACAAATCAACAACACATTCAATATAAAAAATGGATAGGAATTAATTGATAAAATAAAAAATATAGAAACAAACAACAACACAAAAATAATAAGTTATGACATAACTAACATGTACCCTAGTATCCCAATAGAAGAAACCATAGAAATAATAAAAAATAAACTAATACACAATAACGAAAAAGAAAAAACAATAAATAGTATCATTACACTAATCAAACACATATGTAACCAAAATTACTTCCAATTTAAGAATAAATACTATAAACAAACAACTGGACTCCCCATGGGATCACCCATATCATCACTCATGTCAGAAATATATCTACAACACTTAGAACAAATAATAATTAAACCTATACCAAACACACATAATATTTTACTATGGACAAGATACATAGACGATATACTTGTAATATACCAACCTACCATTCACAATGAACACATCATAATACTAAACAAACTAAATACATAGAAAAAAAACATACAATTCACCGACGAAACAGAACAATTAACTATCTTGATATTACATTAAATATAAATAATAATAAAGTATAAACTACAGTACACAGAAAACCCACTTCCAACAACACCACAGTACACTACAAATCTAACCACCCCTGGACACACAAAATTAACACTTACAGTAACATGATTAATAAAGCAATAAAATACACACAAGATAACAAACAAAAATTAAATGAAGAATTAGATAACATTACAAAAATAACAATCGAAAATGGATACAACAAACACCTTATAAAAAACATATACAATAAATTTACAAAAAACCTAACCTCAACACAACACTACAACCTGAAAACAAAAATAATAAAAATAAAAAAATCTACCTAAAATATAAATACACCAATAATAAAATAGAAAAATTAACAAATATATACATCAAAGAATACTACACTCCAACATACAAACCAAACAACAAAATAATTACAGAAAAACATAACCCATTAGGAAGTATAACCTAACAAGTAGAGTAACAAAATTATTATTATTGTATTATTGATTTTAATATTTATTTACTTATAAACTAATTATTGTTTCAACTTTAAAGATGCAAGCAGCATTCTTCTGGAGGAATATACCTCGCAACAGATCGAAAACCAAACACTGACATGATTATGTTTTGGGGAGGGTAAGTATATTAAAACAAAATCCGGTTTATTATTTTTGTAAGCTTGCATTTATAAGAAATATTGTTCATTAACACTAATTGTAAAATTTTACATATGGTATTAGTAACAGTAAAATATTATTAAAGTTAAGTAAAAGGGGTTGACTTGCGAGTCTGGTACAACTATTTATTCTACAGGCCTGTATAAATAAATAGTTGTACCTGACTCGCAAGTCAACCTCTTTTATGTAACAATAAATAACCTCTACAAGTGTAAACATGATTAACACGTTGGCTGCGGCGGAAACCTATAGGCTTCTCTCGTCTGTATTCATTATATGTCAGGTTTACGACAAGAGTTATTGCTTTAGTTTGCTGTTTCTCTTGCAGCGTGGTGGTTGTGTACGTGTGTTTCTTGTGCAGCAATAGTTTCCCATTTCCTTACCAAAGGAGGTATATTATTCATTTGTTTTTGTAAATAAATAGTGTTAGTTTTAGTGTTTTATCTCTGTAAAATAATGGCTGGTGCATCTAGGGACATGGTTTTAAATGTAAATAGTGCTTTGAACGATGTTGGTGACTGCTCCGAGACTAGTTCGGATGATAAATCTAGTGACATTGATGCCGCCGATCTAGATGGTGAACCTATATCTACATACAATGAAAGTGAGGCAGATGATGATGATTCAGACAATTACAACCCTACTTGGTGTCATTATAATACTATTGGTATGAGAGACATACCATTTACTCGACAGAATAGGCTTTTAGTAATAATTTACTATATATAACAATAAATGGGCAAAAGTGTAATTTTTTACAATGGTATCTTCTAGCGGTACTGTGAAAGCCTATCGGCTTTCGATAACTGTGACGTCATAATATTAGCTGAAAAGCATTCTAAACGGTTTTTTTCTTCTGATAAATTATTTATTTCATTATTATTCACCATATATGACAATAAATAGTCACAAGTAAAATTTGTCTTACAATGTGATCTTTTAGCAGCGCTGTGGAAGCTTATTTGCTTCCGAAAATTATGATTTCATATTATCACCTGAAAAGCATTAAAATTATTTTTTTTCTGAAAACTGTCTTTTTCATTAAATTTAATTAAAAAATGTTAAACTAAAATTTCAGGACAGGTACAAGGTATGCCCCAAGTTCCGCCGCAGCGAACGTGTTAATACTATTAATAAAATTGATAGCAAAATGAAATTTTTAACCAACTATATTATAGTTGAGCAATAGATAAATTATAAATCATTTGATTCTGATAAGATTTGATTAGTTTTTCTAAAAATTGTCAATTTTTTAAAATAATGTTTGAGGTTTATATTTGGTCCTAATTTATTTTGAAAATATATTTTCATTTCTTATATGTATATATATATATATATATATATATATATATATATATATATATATATATATATATATATTGTAACATTTTGAAAATAGCAAATAAGAAATTGGCTAGGTTAAATTGAAACTAATTTAGGTAAAAGCCTAGAAAGGTTATAAAACGGTTGTAACATATAAACAAGATATTTGAACTGTAAAATCCATGAGGAAATTTGTTATATCAAATAACCTAACAAATAAATTAAAACAAGATAATCTAATAATAATTATATTTAAACAAAATTGTAAATATTAGTAACATAGGGCATAAGTAATTACTTGAAGGAGAAAGTGAAACACGATTGTAAACAATGAGATTAGAAAGGTTATGTTTGTATGAATTCAGTTCAAAACACACACATTTCGGAATTATTACAAAAGTAAAACGTAAAGACCCTTCACACACTAATAATAGTAATTAAATAAACACTGGAAGGTTTGTTAAGGATCGGAAAGTTGAAACCGTATGTTAACCAAATTAAAACGCCATTGTAAACAGTCTTGTTGTTGCATCAGCTGTAAAAAAAAAAAACAAATGAAAGGAGGTCAGTTACAGTCGACTCTAGTGGAAAGAAATCGAACTAAATTACAGGCAACGTGTGTTTTAGAAGAAGGAGAAGCCGCCATATTTTAAAACAATTGTTAAAAATCTAAAGACGCGTTAGTTTAGTTATAGCGTGGGGATGCTACGAGATCGGACCTGCCATGACCAGTCAAAATTCCATTTGAAGAAAGTCGTCAAAATTATACAGATTTGTGAAGAAACTTGGCAATTTTAAATAAGGATAAGTGAATTTAAAGAATAATACAGTGTTAATATAATTTGAAGGAACTAAAACGAATTTAAGTGTGTAAAATATAAAATTTAAAGAGAACGGAATCCTACGTGTGAGCAAGCAGCCATTCGCCGATATTTATTAAGTTGAGTATATAGCGCTATAGAAATAAACTTTAGTGGACTCTTAAGATAATAAGGAAGTTTAAATTTGTACATTATTAGAATATCTTGTGATTAATTAATAGTTAGTAATAAGAACATAATCCAGTTCAAATAGTTTCGCCTTTTTGCTTATTCCAAATTTAAGTTTTTCCATCAGGAAGTTATTTATTAAAACTGTTTTCTAAATTTAATCTTGTTTTTCAAAATTTATTTAATTAGCAAACGAGTTAAAAATATAGCCCATGCCTATAAACCCCGAGATATTAAGAGATCTTAAAAATAGCCTAGGGTATAAAAATTTGTAACAAAAAACAAAGGAATTGAGTTAAACCTATTTTGTTAAAACTTGTTAAGTTGTAAATTTTTGTTTTGTGTTTATTGTTTAACTGTTGAAATAAAATTGTTATAATAAAGAATTATGAAATGTTCCTGAGTAGTTTTTTTGTTATAAATAGAAATTAAATATCATTCAATAAAATAATAATAATAAACCCCGTTGCGTTTTTTTTATAATTATGTTATAATATATATATATATATATACATATATATATATATATATATATATATATATATATATATATAACGTAATATATATATATATATATATATATATATATATATATATATATATATATATATATATATTACGTTATCCATTGTTTTTCCGTTGCACTGACTTTATGAAGTTAATATATTACTATTGTGAGTAATTTTATCTACCATTAAGTGCAATGATTTTACCTTGAGTGATGAGGCGCCTTTCGGTCACTTGACCATTGTCGAATCACTGATTACTTTTTCTTCAAGAAAAAGTAATCAGTGATTCGACAATGGTCAAGTGTCCGAAAGGCGCCTCATCACTCAAGGTAAAATCATTGCACTTAATGGTGGATAAAATTACTCACAATAGTAATATATTAACTTCATATATATATATATATATATATATATATATATATATATATATATATATATTGTAACATTTTGAAGTAGTATATATATAAAAGGCACTTACAAAATAAGATAAATATATATAAATAAATTCAGTATGTAAAAAAATTACTAAAATATACCAGTAACGAAATGTAAACATACCTAATTTCACTTGTGTAGAAAATGCACATGGCCACATTTTAGATCTAATCACAAGATTTTATATAAAAAGAAAAAAAAAACACACAAATCATTATTTATAAGAAAATGTATTAGAAGTAATTGAGAGATAACAATTTGAATAGAACAATAGAACGATATAAATACACTTAAAACTTTCAAACGGCAAGCTAGTGAAATGTTCTGAAGTAGACAAGATGGGAGAACGAATTTGTGGAGTTGCGTGCGCATTGACCGGCAAAAGATATTCGTTTTAAATATTTCTCGTGGAGATATAATCTAAAACAGTTTGGGAAATAAGATTTAAATGCAATTGTTTTGCAAAGAAATTTAAGTTCAGTTGTTAAGAAGAAGAAGTGTATCAGAGGCGGTGAACATGACATCCGTAAAGCTGTTACAAGGAATAAACGAGAAAATAGCGGAAATTGACGACTTGGCCATTTTATTGCTAAAAAAAAGGGAGCGTCAGTTAGTTGGGACAGAGCATTTGAACGAGGCAGACGTGTTTCAGAATTGGCTGTAGAAATTTTATTTTTTTTAACTGGTGCGGAAAGTGCAGTATCGTATTCAAATCATAATTACAGAATAACATTAAGCCAAATCATAGAACTGATCGATTAAGAAGACATTATTCAGGAAATTATTTAATTAGAAACCAAATAACTTGTAAAAAATTTTAGCTTGTAGGAATTGTAACTTAGATATTTTTTTGAAGGTGCCAACTCAAATTTTATTATTCAAAATTTAGAAAACCCACCTATTAACCCGAGATAAGGAGAGCTCAAGCTCAAATTAAAGTAATTAAATCAAATTAAATTAATATTAAAATTTATAACTAAACTTCTTGCTGCCATAAACAAATTTTAGACTTAGGCTAATAAAGCTTAATTTTT
Source organism: Prosapia bicincta (assembly GCA_036971475.1). NCBI lineage: Eukaryota > Metazoa > Arthropoda > Insecta > Hemiptera > Cercopidae > Prosapia > Prosapia bicincta. Next base: position 185,245,834 of record JBAIZL010000002.1, read on the forward strand.
GTAATTCTTTGTGGATGAAATAAGACTTTGTAATTAGTAAGTGACTTTATAAAAGAAAATAAGGAATGTCATATTAAGATATTAAAATTTTTGTAACAAAAGCAGCATTGAATCGTATTTCTTTTAACTTATAAATTTTTATTAAGACTTATAAAAGTGAATTTACCAAATATTACAATATATACATATATGTATATATATATGTATATATATATATATATATATATATATATATATATATATATATATATATATACACAGAGAGAGTTATTAAATGTTACTTTAAACAATTATTCCACCATTAAGTGCAATTAATTTTTACCTTACGATGAGGCACCTTATCTTGAATAGAACACAAGACAAAATGCATATGACGACAGCAACAAGTACCAACATCATGGACCGAAAAACAACAGTAGAATAATAATTCAGTGACCAAAAGGGGCCTCATCATAAGGTAAAAATTAATTACACCAGTGGTGGAATAATTGTTTACAATATCATTTAATAACTCTATAAAGTCAGAGCAACGGAATAATAATGGATAATGAATAATAATTTACATAAACACACACACACATGGGTAGTTCGGAAAGTAAAAACGTTTGTGGAGCTTGAACTGGATATTTGTATGGGTTACTTTCTCATAACCTTGAAACATATGTAAAATATTTTAAAGTAACAGGTGTATAATTGTTTAACTGGGATGAAGTTTAATTTTTTTTCTGTCTGTGAAGAAGTGTGTACTAAAACAAACACATACTGAAGAATACTTTTAGTGGTTTTAGAAATAAATTTTTGATGACCTATTTAACACATATTTTCTTTTTTTCAGCTTTCATCTTTTAAATTGATTTAAAGGGAAAAGGAGTGACTTTTTACTCTAATTTAAAGTTAAAAGTCAAAGTTATATTTTGTATTACTTATGGTTGATGCCTATGGACATAAAGCTGTTTTCAAGGAATATTCCAACTTTAAAAATACATATTTTAGATTAGATGTAATATGTTTGTTTAAAGGTAGAAGGAATTTTATTAATGTGTTAATTTCATTTTAATCCGAAATCATACAAAATGTATCTTTTAGATTTTAATTTTACCATTTAGTTTTTGTATACAATTTTGAACAATTTTAAAAATATTTGTAACTCTTAACACGGGTCTGTTAAGTTATTTAAACATGAGACTCTGCAAGTCTAGTCTCTGTTTTCTTACATAATTTTATTACCTCTGAACAAATTTGAGATTCTTTACAAGTGTATTGTATCTGTTTTCTTACATCATTTTATTATTCTGAACAAATTTAACTTGATTCGTAATTGAAAATATGTAAATATAATTACATGGTTGTATTTATGAACTATTGACATGGTGTCAAAATATTGTGTAATTGTATGTAAGTAATTATGTGTAACTGGTGAAATAAACACTACTGAAGTATTTTAGACTATTATTTTATAACCTTGCATAAGACAGTTTTTAAAGCCAGAACATATTTTAAAAAAACTATTCATGGTATTTGAGTTATTAAAACTTGAAATGCATTATAAATTTCACTGTAGACAATTATACACAATGGAACATTGAATGTCTGAAAGTGAAATATCTGAGGCCATATTTACTTGAGTCAATTCTTATGAGAAGAATTAGAGTTTTTAGACCATGTTCTTTCCAAAAATTTAATGAAATAATATAACATTTGAGGTGTTTACTTGAACTTCTTTAAACAAACTTATATTATCTAAATTTTAATTAAAATTTGGGTACATACAGTTCTGTAAAAACCTTTCCACACAGTAGCACTTGACTTTGAGGAGAGGTCATACTTTTAGGAGTGCAAAAAAAGCTCAACAAGTGGAGTCAAATCATTCAGACACTAGTCAGTTACAGATTTGAAGCCTGTACTCTGGGGCACTAAACATTGAAGCAGGCTATTTCACTGGTCTTCTTTCAGCAACAAATATTCTTGCACGCTAGATTATGTTCTATTCTTCCATTCAGTATCACAACACCATTCTTACTCTGTGGTTCTGTTATTTGTAATCTTTATTATAAGTAAAAATCTATTAATGCTGAGAAGGAGTAGTGGAAAAAGGAAGATTTTAGTGTATTAAATTTAAATTAAACTATAAATTTTCAAGTATATATCAAAGAAGAGAATAAGATATACACTTATGATTTGCAAATCCTTATTGCAATGGATAAACCTTTGTTGTAATTGCATAAAATGCCTCACTTGTAGTTTGACTCAATGTTTCTCCCGCCATAATTCTATCCTTGCAGGTAAAATAATGTAACTGATAGATTTGAAACCCTGATTTGGAACTGTAGAGTCAGTGTTTTCCAATCAATTGATTTCTCAGTAAGGTGACATTCATGGTCAACTCTGACACTCAATTCAATCTTTGTTAACTTTGGAGAGGAACTTAAAAGAAGAAGTGTTCAAAAATTTCCCTAGCATCCTGGAATGCCTAAAGCAGAAATTTAGTGACAAAATCCATCACACATCTCAAGCCATGTTGGAGAGAGCTTCAAAGTGTGCTTACAGGAAATCCATTGACCAATCACAAACACCATATGCTTTTTTATTATTTTTAAACTGAATATATATGAATGAGTAACAAAAGCTAACTATATCATAGAGTAAGTTCCAGAAAGTAAATTTGTTTACATACAGAAAACCTGTTTTTATTTAATTTGAAATAGGTGCTGTAGAACTCCAATGATTTATTTGAACTTAATTGCTTTTAGATTTTCAAAAATGAAATTAATTCAGAACATATTACAATTTCCAAAATAATGATTCTGTCTATTAGCCTTTCCTGCGCAAAACTTGTGTAGGCACAGCTCAAACATTATTTGGATGCTGAGTCATCGTCTCAGTGCAGTTCTGTATAGTTGGCTGTCGTCCGTCACTAGGTGGCCAGCCCTAATACTCTTTCGCATCAGTCCATTATTTTGTTGGTGATAGGTCTAGTTTTCTCATCATCAGTGGATAAACTAATTATAGTTCAATCAGACAAACAAAATGTGGGTAAACGATGGGCTGAGATGTTCGATGATGGACAATCAACCCTTTCAGACATCAAAAGAAGCAGACTTTTAAACTTCGTGTCAGGGTTTGTAGTAAAAATAACAATTCTTGAAGAACCTCAATGAAGCCAGCAAAAAACAAAGCATTAGAAGATGCAATTTTCAAGTGGTTTTTACAACAACATTCTATGGGAAACCCAAATTCGGGTACGATTCTTTGTTAAAAAGCTAAAATCTTAGTTCAGAATCTTAGAAAAAAGTAGTTTTTCCTTCCATTTGCAACATAAATTAGTTCAGTAATTAATTAAAATTTACCCTTTTTAAAAAAAAATCCAATTATCTGAATGGGATTCAGTCTCTCGTTTCACTTTTGTGAACCATGTTATATTAGGCGTACCACAGGAACATAGATATAAAATGTGTAAATTTGGTATTGTAATACAAATTGGTTTATAAGAAATAGCCTTGTTCTTCTTCTTGATGAATAAACCACATGTTTCATGTCTAAAATGTCAATTGTATATTTTTGAGATTCGAAGAGCTCACTATTTCCTGCTTCCTTTTCTCTTCATTTGTTTAAATCATGGGGGCTGCGACCTGGGGAAGCGTGGAAGCAAATCAGGAGGGCACAATACTAGTTGGAAAGTAAAAAGATAAATTAAATATATTCAATATTATAGGAACAAACTTGATGTTGCTAATGACTTGGATTGTGCCCTTACTAAAATCTAATCTCAAATAGGCATGCTAGTGTAAAAAATGCAAGCTCATCCATCTCACTAACAGATTTTTCTCTTATCAGTTAAAATTTACCTTGCAAATTAAAATGTTATGTTTCTTGTGAAAGTATGTATAAATAAATGGTTTTCAATATATAGCATATTTGATTCTTTTTCATATGCCCATACCATTTATTTATAGTGAAAAGTGGAGAGGGGCGCGTGAGGATTTCATTTTAAGAGGAGGGGCGTGATACCAAAACGTTTGGGAACCCCTGGTTTAATTGGTGCGATGCATGGTCCTTATGAGTAAAACTGGCTTGTTTTTTTTCTTTCAAGATACTGAAGTCTTTGTACTGATAAACCCACACATGTTCAAGGCAATCTCAAGTTTTAGAAATGCATTAGGTATTTCTCTCTTGTATTTTTTCATAGTGCCTACATACGTGGGATCAACTTTCTCTAACTCTTCTCCATCAATACTGGAAAACCAGTTATCTGCTGTAATATTTCAGTTTGTTTTATGGATATGTTTGGACAAACAAATTAGTGATTGATTCAACCTATATTTATTGAAACTGTGTAGTTTTAATGAACTGATGTGATTCTAACATCATCACGTCCACTTACAGTATAAATAGAGGCATTATATAAATAGGAATTCTTCAGTCAGTCAGAGAAGGAGGGGGTTTGGTGGCCCTCGAGGTTTTGCAGCGTCTGTCACGCGACACTGGTTGCAGGTAGGAATTTGGGATCAGGGATTTTGGTTAGGGCTGGATCTGAGGAGAGGTTTCTGCATAGCAGGATGTTTTATTGGGTGGGACAAAATATGGTTTTATACTGGGGGACAACGTTTATTTATTAAATTTGGAAACTGGCCGACTAACATTTTTTTTTAGACATTCTCATTTTTGCACATATAAAACATGTGTGTAATACAGATGTGACATAAGAGTGTAGTAATGTGTAATAATTGCTTAGGTAGAATGGAGTGAAAGAAAAGATAGGAGGGGCTTGAAAATAGTGTTATGGTGGGTCCAGGGAATTGTAAGGTCTAGGCAGTTGAGAGAGTTATGTCGAAACAGAACAACATGACTCTCTCAACTTCCTAGACCTTACAATTAAACGAACAAACAAACAAACTCATAAATTCAACATATACCGAAAACCCACTAGTACTAATACTACCATTCACAGCTCTTCAAACCACCCACACCAACTTAAACTAGCTGCTTACAACACCATGATATATCGCCTGCTTAAAACACCGTTAGACAAAGAAGAACACCAGCAGGAATTAAACACTATACAATATATAGCACAAACTAATGGATACAACCCAACAATGATTGACAAATTATACAACCGCCTAAAAAATAAACCTAATATCCCAAATACAAACACAGAACAGGACAATCCCATAAAATACTTATCAATACCATACAGATCATCTAAAACCCACAATCTAACCAACACACTACGAAAATACAATTACAAAATAGCTTACCCCACATACAACACCGAACTTTAATTTGTTTTGTAAATTTTAAAGTTCGGATAATCATAAACTAATGTTAAAATACTAATTTATTGGGAAAATAATTATTTATCAGTTATGTCTTATTTAGTAATTAGTTGCTATGTATGAATTAAATAATTAAAGTAAATGCTGATTTTAGATAACGAAATTATTATTATTATTTTTGACGCATTAACAAGACGATCGAAAACACGTCTAGTTCGTTTGTCACAATTAATATTTTAAATATATAATTTTGTTTGTTTATATAATATACACAGACACAAAATTTTGCATGTAGTTTAAGAAATTTTTGCTTCAAAAAATATTGCTATATATATAAAATTCGTCCCATTATTTTGATGTATCGTTTTCGAGACCGTAGAACGATCAAATTTTGTTATCAGTAGATTTCTTTTCCGCCATATTAGATTAGTTTCGTTTTGGTACGTTGCGTAGTGGAACGAGTTGGTATTTGGTTATGTATTTGCCGGTGTTGGTTTAAATCTTATTGTTATTTTTAGACTACAGATATTATTTTTATTGAAGTTAAAAAGATAACTTTAATACTTTCATCATGGTAAGTTGAATATTCGGTAATTAAGATAATTTTCATATAGGTTAAACAATTAATGCTGCAAAATAATAATAACTAAACTAAATCTACTTCATTAAACAAACCGCCTTCAATGTAATACAATTATTTCCAGGACCTAGTATTTCTTAGAATAGGTATTAACGATTTTAAATCTGGTTTCAACACTATTACAAATTAAAATCCTATTGAGGGTAACTCTTGGAAAAAAATTAATATCGATTCTTACATTTACCTAGATCTGGTAAAAAAAAGTCTAACCATAAATAGTCCTTGCAAGCTTTGGTAAAAATATACTCTTATTGACATTGGTTTAAACAATTTTTTTCATCTGAAAATATGGAAAGTTACTTTTTTCACATTTTAAATGTAAGTCTGTAATAGCATGTATAGCGTGAACCGGCCGTGCAATAGCTACAGCGGACTGTACTACGTCAAAGTGAATTTATTTTAATACTAAACGTAAAATCTAAATATTTAACTTTTGGTTATAATTTTATATAATATTACTATATATCTACATTAAAATATACCTATGAAGTATCCAGTCAGGATAGATTTGGTTACAATTTTATACAACATTACTATATACCTATGAAGTATCCAGTCAGGATTGATTTGGTTTTAATTTTCTGCTTTGGAAATAAGTCTAAATATTAACCATAATTACAACCATATCTATTCTGACTGGATACTTCGTAGGTATACTTTAATATAGGTAGATAGTAATGTTGAAAAAAATTATAACTAAATCTATCCAGACTGGATACTTCCTAGGTATATTTTAATATAGTAATGTTATATAAAATTACCACCAAATTTAGATGTAGTGCAGTGGGCTGTAGCTACCGTGCGCCCGGTTCACACTATAGTCCTACATGCCGATACAGACCAACATTTAAAATATGAAAAACGTAACTTTCCGTAGAAAAAAAGTTGATATTTAAAGGAGTAATTTTTTTAAAAAATTAAAAAAACCAATGTCATTAAGACTATTTTTACCCAAGTTTTATTAAATATTTGGTAATTATTAAAATCAGCGAGTACTGCTCTGATCGTCAAACAATTTTTATTATTGGTCAATTTGACCATGCTGAACATGAATCTGAAATTATTTTTTACATCAAACATAAATTAACATAAAATAAACTAACTTAATCTAACCTGACCTATACTTTTCCAGACTATTTTTGGCAATGAGACAACCTTCCCACACCTAATTCAAAGTCTTCTGTGATCTTCACTATGTTATCTCACTTCAAACAGTTCATCTTCATCAGAAGCACATTGTGCGAACATAAAGCCTCAATAACCCGCTTTTCATCGAACAAACAAGCTTAGAAAAATAATCTGTGGCAAGATCCGCCACAGTCCTTCACACACACACACACACTAAATACAAGCTTTTTCAGTTGAAAAGTCAGGTGCATCTGTCGACCATTCAGAAAGCATCTCTCAGGAACCGTGACTACTATAATCAAGATGGTTGATTTTGGTTTGCCGCTAAAAGTAACGGAGATTTGTGCCTTTTCCAGTTGAAAAGTCATGTGATATATATCAGCCGATTGGAAATCATCTTGCGTGTCACGTGACTTCAGTTTGTCAGTATGATTAGCGCCTTTTTGACGAGTATAAAAAATTTGTACGATCAGAGCATTAGTAAGCCCTTAGATCAGGTTAGGTTAGTTTATTTTGTTAATTTATGTTTGCCGTTGAAAATAACTTACGATTTGTGTTCAGCATGGTCAAATTGACCAGGATTTTAAAAATTTGCTGATAGAGCAGTAGTCGCTGATCTTAATAATTACCAACTTTATAAATTCAAGTTTTCCTCTTTTTTGTTTTCTCATATAAAGTCACAAAATGTCTTCAAGGAGGTGTAACAAGCACTCTTACTTGGCAACAATTCAAAAGTTTTAATAAAAAAGTTTTAATATCATCACTTCATATAGAATTTTAAGTCATTTTAGCAGTAATACATATTTATGTCATGTTACCAAAACACTTTACATTCACAGCACAGGTTTAGTAGAAGACTATTTTTTGTCATTACAAACTAGGCCTACTTAATATCTATTGCATGCATTAATTTATTTATATTTTAATTTAACCAGTATGTTACAAGAATTATACTTTATCCTTTGTCATTTGGCTATTTTCTGAAGTATTTTTTACCAAGTCCCCTAGATATGTTACTTGAAAATACATTATGAACAAGTAAAAAGTTATTTTTAGGTCACAAACCATAAACTGTGATTAAAATTCAAACACCTTTATACTGTCAAAGTATAATCAATCAAAATAGGCAGTTATGAATTTTACTTAGTTTCAAAAATTGTTAATAAAGAGAAATTAAAAAAAAAAAATCTTAATGCTGCTTATGTTTGGTTATAGACTTATATGTTGTAGAAATTAGTAACCTAGATTTTTATTATTTTTTAGACAATAGGAAAAAATAATAAGATGCAACAGCATCTCAACTACAGGGTTAGGATAATTCTGCAAGACTCAAGAACATTCATAGGGACCTTCAAAGGTAGGCTATGTTAGTTATTATATGATTTTTATTCCAATTTTATAAAAGTAAATTACTGTTTATAGTGAATAGGTATTATACGCTTCTCTTGCTTCTCTTTTACTATAATTAAGAATTGATCTATTTTAAGTATGCAGTGTAGTCCTTACAATGACATTGGATTAAAATCAGTATTTTATAAAAAGTTTTGTATTTGTTAAATTGTAGAAAAATTTTCAAATCCAATATTTTTTCAGTTTTATTATAAATACAGAATAAGTGTTACCAGTAATCTCATTTTAAGACTATGCTTATTTTCTCAGCAACACTAGATCTAATTTTAATCATATTGTAATGCTACAGGCTTCCATAGCTAGTAAACAAGTTTTTTAGGCATTTGAAAAAATATTTATTTTTACTGGTTTCTTGTATTCTAAGAAACCAAAGATAAGTATGTAACAGTTACCATGATTTTAAATGCATAGAAAATTAAGTATATGCTATTTATCATCCTTACAATTAATATGAGAATAGTAGGAAGATCAGAGTACTTTTAATCTAAAAGCTGCAGAATGTTTTTCTGCTAGAAAAACAAAATTTATCTTTCAGAAATTGGCTTTCTATTTACCAGATCAAGTTTTCTGTAGAACCTCACCCACAGAACTTCAACCATTTCAAAGGGTGTAATAATTTGTGGAGGTATTCTTTCCATCAGTTTATAGGAAATTGGGGAAAAGCAAGCAGCTGATCTTATGATTGAGATTTGCATCTCTAATTTAAACCTGACTAGAGGTAGTATATTGGAACTTCCTCGAATATACTGACATTTGAAAAACTGACAATTCCCTAACTAATATATGTAGCATTAAGGGTATATGTACCAAGAAATTCAACATTACTTCAGAATTTTTAAATAAATAAAACCTCTAAACCACAAATAACTTTTATTTTAAACCTTATGTACATTTCAATTGCCCGTCAATCATCTTCAGAGATATTTAAAATATACAACTCCGGGAGTTGTATTTTTTAAATACCTCTGAAGATGATTGCTGGGCAATTGAAATGTACATAAGGTTTAAAATAAAAGTTATTTGTGGTTTAGAGGTTTTATTTATTTAAAAATAAACATAATGCCACAGTTGCTTCATACAGTTATTACTTCAGAAGTTAAGTTTATGAACTTGTGCCTCTAATCTGCACACATAGATTGTAAATATTCTAGGTAATATTGCAAATGTGATTATAGCATGAATGGTAAAAATATACCTCTGTTATCTGATGATATCTAATGACGGTATCTAATGATTGTCTCTCCTTTATCTGTCTTTTGATTTGAATTCTTTCAAATAACGTTTCAGGTTTTTAAAATATTACTTATTCGCAACTTTTGAATTTTTTTCTCATTGAGATGTTTTAATCTACAGAATGATGTGAAAAATATCTCAGTTTTTTTAATTACATTTGTTTTGTATCATCATGCTCGAATAGAAATTATTATGCTTTGTTATTGAAAGTAGCACGCCTCAAGAACGCTTACTTAAAAAGGACTGTAATTTTTTTTTTCAATTCTTTAAATTTAATTTAGAAAGAATATTTGCAAACATGTCACCAGCAAAGCAATACTGTTTAATTCTGGGAATTAGGAGACCATTATTCTCATTAAAAACGATCAATCTTCTTCTATTTCCTTCTTTATCTATTATTCAGAAATTTTGGTTTCAATTATAACACCACTTTAATAAACAGGTTTATAATATTTTTTGGCATGTAACAAAATATTTTATAATTAGTGAGATTATTTTCTCCTACATTAGAAAAAACCTTTCAATTACTATAATTGGTGTTAGGTTTATAATATGTATTTAATTTGTATTTTTATTTTCATGTGTATTTTTGTTATGTGGATAATTTCTAGGTAATGGTTGATGTGTGGGTAAACCTGACTTGTTTGTATTATTTTTCTGTAAACAGTGTCAGTGTAATATTAAACCCTAGATCTGCAACTAATGCAAGTATATTGTGTTTGGAATTCTAAGTGTATTGTACAAGTTGTTTGCATTTACCTTATCGATAAAAGATGTACATTATCAATGTAGGGCGATAAATTGGTACCAATTGATACAGGTTTGTTTTTTTAAAATTTTATAACTCAAAATGTAATGTAACAAACTTAGAAAATAAAATTAAAAATATATACAAATTTGAAATTAAAAGTATGCTCTGCAAATATTGGGAGGCCATAAAATAGGTAAACTTTAATCAATGACCTAATTTAAACTGTCATAAATGCTTAGGCAACGATTTTATTTTATAGTTGAACAAATATAAATTATTTATGTGCTTTGATAATTTTACTATAAGGGTTTTTGTAAACCTTTACATACATCAATTTATTAACACCAACAGCTGCAGTGTAAGTGTGTTTAGAAAAAATTGCTTTACATAATTATTATCACTGAAATTTTTAAAAATATTGCTTTGAAAACAGAGAAACGCTGCAAAGGTTGATAAATGCCAAGAGAAATTTTGTTAGATCTGTAACAAGCCATGCTATGAAAGCGACTAAATATAAAAATACAAACTCTTCATACTTCACCATTATATATGTTGTTTTTTTCTGTTATGGAGTTGTAATATTACCATTCAAACATTATGAATTCTCAGTTTTAAGTCATACACGTTTGTAATTAATGCCAAACTTATTAGCAAGTATATAAGACAAAATGAATAGATAAAGGTCTATTGTGTCAAGGAGTTTTGGTTTAAGATTAAAAGTTTATGGTAAAACTATGCAAGTTTGTTTCTGATTTACATTCTATATTATATTGATCTCACAAACTAAGCTCAAAATCATTCATATGAGATGTTTGTTATACAGCTTTTGATAAACACATGAACTTAATCCTGGGGGATTGTGAAGAATTTAGGAAAATGAAGCCAAAAAACAACAAGCAAGCAGAGCGAGAGGAGAAAAGAGTGTTGGGTTTTGTTTTGCTAAGAGGAGAAAATATTGTGTCATTAACTGTTGAAGGGCCCCCTCCTCCAGAAGAAGGACTTCCTCGTGTACCTATTCCAGGAGCAGCTCCAGGACCAGGCATAGCTAGGGCAGCAGGAAGAGGAATGCCTGCTGGTGGAGCAGGAGTCCCTGCAGGTATATTACTAGCAATTAAATTATTATTATATTATACGTGCATGTGAATTATAATGTAATTGTGTGTACGTTGTAGTTTGAAATGTTTGTATATTTCGTATTGTTCGGTTGTGTAACGTTGGTTATGTCTGTGTTGTTTATGAAGAATTTGTAGTTTGGATGCTAGGTCTATATAGTCATGTTTTGCGGATTTTAGATGATCGGCAAAGTTTGATTGTTAATTGTTGTTTGTTAGTGCATTTATGTGTTCTTGGTAGCGTGGGTAGTAATATTATTGTTTGTGTGTGTGCATGTGCACACATGATATTATTTAAAAACATAATATGAAAATGTTTTCAAATATGAAAACGTAATAAAAAATATTATTTTCTTTTTTTAAATAAAAGAAACTTATGCAAATATAAGTTTATGCAGAATAAAATACTTTTTTAATAGAGGATCCTTCATCTTGATCTACTAGCTTTTTAAGCAGCTTTCTATACCTTGTGCATTTGTATTTAACACGCTAACTTTGCCTTCCTCATAATTTTTTTTCTTTTGTCCTAATTTCTTTTTTTTCCTCTAATAGGTTAAAATTTCTCTATGTCTTGTAGACAGTAGGTCGATTTCAGGTTAATAGATTTTTATACAAGTCACAATATAGATTGTTGTTAAACCACGAAGTTTTTAAGTTCTTTTCCTGCCCTTCATAAGTGATAATAGCAATAAAGGTAAAATGACTGGTCATTTTAATTCATCCTCAAACAAACAAATCTTTCATAATTTGCACTAAATATAAAAAGAGCATGTTTTAGAACAGATTTGTTGGTGAATGAATATGTACATTATGAGTTATAAACATGTATTCTCAGACTAAATCTTTGTTCAAAGATATGAATATGCTTAAGGGAATTAAGTTGTAATGAACAAAATTTTTGTACAATATTTTCCTGAGTAGAATTGATGCATTGATAACTCACTCCCAAATAAGAGGAAACTCGGGCTTCTTAATTCTGCCATTTGACATTTTTCGTGCACTGGTATTATTATCTATTCTGTGAATGATTTTTGTTAATGAATAAAACAAAGATATAATAGCAATGTATAAACAATTTTTACTCGGGCTTTAGCAGTGATATAATACTTCAGGAATGATCTGTATTGGTTTCCAGGCCTCCTTTTTTATATACTTCTATAATTCTTTGTATCATGTTTTCCATCCTGATCCCGAGGCTGAAGTTTAGTTCATTTTGCTTTGTACCGGTACTAGTTTTGGTTCACCCTGGTTAATATATAGGAGCCATTTGAAAAGATATTCTTGTGAAAAGTATTTTACTGTGCCGCTTAAAGTGGAAAGAAGGTCTCATCAAAGTCGGCAATCGGGTTTATCTACTAAGAGATTAATAACCTGAGCACTTCAGGGATCGTCCAGTCTGGCTCTAACCATCTAAATTATGGATATAATCAGTGAAATCAAGATGACTTCTACAACTGATTTTAGTCTTATTTGCACATTACAAGACTCTTTGCTTGCGTAATGCCACTGTTACTACAGAGCCCAAAATAACAGCTGTTAATTAGATATACTTGCTGATAACTAGGTCCTTAGTTATATTCCTGGCTCTATGACAATTATACAGAAACCGTACTTGCCTATTGAGTTTCATATTTGAAACTTTTTTCTTTAGTTGGAGAGAAAAAAAATATTTTTTTTGAGTCAGTTGTTTACAATGAGGTATTGAATTAGTTTTTATTACAATTAGGTATTATTTAATTACAATTGTTTAAAATAAAACAATATCTTACAAAATGCCTATAGTGTATTAGAATATTTAATTTTAAAAAATTTTCCGAGTTAAAAATAATTTATGTATTTGATATAGTTATTTCCCTGATTAAATACAGTCGAACTTATTTATAACAAAACCGTCTAAGTAATGAATTTTTATGGTAACCCTTGACATTTTAGAAATTAGTATTATAATATGCCTGTAAGTTACAAATTTCGAACTTCTCAATAACGTAATATTTTCTCCAACTGAAGAAAATAAATGCTGTATTTACAGTTCACAAAGGTATTTTCAAGAAATTGTTTCTTTTTAGCAGGAAGGGTGGTGAAACCAAGAGGTTGTCAGGTATTAGGCAATATGATTCATTTAACAGAAGATACAGTAATGTACTGTTGTTTACTTAAACCCTCAGTAGACTACACATTAGTAAAAAGCAGATTTGAAGAATTCACCGTTTATAGCTATGTATCTGTCCTTTTCCCACAATTGGGAATGGACTTCTTCCTCACAATAACCGTGCCAGTTCAGTTACTCTGTTTCATTCATGCCATGAGTTTGTCGAGCTTTGAAGGAATGTCAAAAAGAAGGTGTATAAGTGTTGAAGAAAAAGTTATCGTTATAAAAGACGTTGATGAAGGTGTAAAGAAGTTGGATGTTTCAACAAAATTCAGTATACCTCAGAGTTTGCTATTGACTATACTAAAAATTCGGGATCAGTTTTTAAAATAAAGTGGTGCTTATGATTTACAAAGAAAGAAAATTAAACTGTATACACATGACGATATCGCTAATGCGATAAGAAAATGGATTACTGTAATGCGCAAGACAAATTTATTGTCTGAATTACTCCCTAAGAGGCTGCCAACATCTTCTAACAAAATGTTATCAGGTCCTAATGGAAAAACCCTCAGGAAAAATGCAGAATTTGCAAAATCTTGTGAAGCAGGAAGGACAATCTACCAATGCTCATATTGCCCTGAACGTCCCCGACTGTGCTTAGAACAAGGCATACCGTGAGATAAACCAACTACCATAAGACGACTATAGAACTTCTGTATTTGGTGTCAACTTCAATAAAACGATGAACATTATTCACGTTATAGGTTTTATGTATTGGTATATCCTCAACTCCATTATATATATTTTCTGTATATTCAATTTGTGTATTATTATTCTCCTTTACTTTTTCTAATAAAAACTATTAATATTTTTCAAACTATATGAAAACATCAAAATCATACTCTTTGTCAAAGTACTTGTTCCAAAATAATTCAAGTTTCTAAGCCAATTTGTAATAGAATTAGAAGTGTTTTGTGTATTTATCACGCATAATAAACCCGTGGACTCATACATGCTCCCGCTAGGCTCATGTATCCAAGGCTGAAACACACTAAATAACATTTAAAAAATTAATAAAACCCTGTTCTTATGGTTTAGGGGTCTAATAACAAAACTCCAAGCTCACAAATTTAAGTGATGACCCATTGAAGATATTCCTGTTTCGAATATGTTAAAGCTATATTTAAATTCTTACACGTATATAAAGGTTGAAAAATAGAAATAAAGTAGAGTCTCGATAATTTGAAATGAATGGGACCAAAACCCTTGTGGATTACCGAAAACTCGGATTACACGGAAATAAGTTCCTGTGCATTAGAAAAAGTAGGACTTCTAATGACCCCTAATACAGTAAAACCCCTTATATCCAGATCAATGTGGTGGCAGCCCGATTCGGATTTATTAATAAAGGAAATAAAGACCAGTCCAGCTAATCTTGAGTGCCATTGTTTGTTTGATTTCTTTGCTTCAAGAGATTTTATTTTCTGATATTTCATGCACAAGATTAGACATTTGTGTTTCCTAAGGGATATTTGTCGTCTGACGAAACTTACAGCGTAAATAAAGACAGATATTTATGGCCCATTGACGTTTTGTTGGACTTCTAAACATAACTGATAAAGTTATTCATACACAACTGATGAAGTTGGGGTGATACACCAATCTTTAGAACACTAGTGAACTGAATGATACAACAGAATGGGGAGGAAGGTATTGATATAATCGTTTCTTGGAACCCTGGCTGATTTCCTTTGCATGACATATTGATGTAAATATTTCTTGAACGCCAGATTCATTTTCTTTATGGCTATAAACATTTCTTGGAATGACGAGTCATTTTCTTGCAAATAGATAAAATGGCTCAAATTTAACAGAAGCTCGGAAAATTGGGACTCGGATTTTCAAAATGTAAAAAATGTTTGCAAAAAATTTTGACTATTCAAAATGCTTTTGGGTATGATAAATTTAGAAGCATTAGTCTAGGTGAACAAGTTTACAATTATAACAACAGTGTAGTAAATGTATAAACAACGGATAACGAAACAAAGTATAGAAAAAATGTCATAGCATGCTAGGGCGATAGTGAGTGACTAATTTATACCGGGAATTGATGTCAAACTCATACTTACAGACTGCTTATTTCTATGATAAAAGAGTCCTAACAAGTGAACAAATATCATAAATACAGTGTATGGGTGTCAGTTATTACATATCAACATTACTCGGTGCTCTATTTGATATTTTTATACTTTAATGTGATATAAATGTCAAAATTTGCAAATACAAGATATCGTGTATTTTAAATTTTACATATCCAAATATCTCTTAATATGCATGCCAAGGGTTAAATTTTGTACTATTTCATAACCACAAAGTAAATAATAATACTATTAACTTTATGATTAGGTTTGCAAGGTCCAGTACGTGGTATTGGTGGACCCTCACAACAAGTAATGACACCTGTTGGTCGTGGACAAGTGACAGCACCTCCACAAATGCGTCCACCACCACCATCTGCTCCTAGAATGCTTCCTCCTCCTGGAATGATGGGTAGGTATAATTAAACTAATAAATGTATATGGATATAAAATTAACTGTTTTTTAATATTTTCCTTAAATAAAATTTAGGGTTTGGTATTTAGGGAAACATAGGGCATTCTAGTTTTATTTCTCTGCATTTTAAAACTGATGTGCACAAGTGATTTCGGAATAGTTTTCCTTATCCACAATTATATTTTGCAATTGATTTGTGAATCTGTTTCTTAATTTTTGTGTATCAAAAGTGATTTTATCTTCTAGTTTCATCTTCCGTTTTAATAAATAAGGTAAGCTACTAGTCCTGTTCATACCATAATTATATTATTTATATTATATTCGGTATAATGTAACATTTTTTCATACAATATTGATGCTAAGATAGGCTTTAGGATGTTGCAATAGTAAAATTACCTTATGCAACCTTGTAGTAATTTTTGTGTGTAAAACCTTTTAAAAATTCGTGTGCCTCTGTTATTAAAACAAGGTCTCCAACAGTACTTATCTCATGGGAAAATAACCTTTTAGTGACACAAACTTGTAATAGGGTTATTTTTTTTTTTTTATTTGAAAAACTATGAATGTTTTTGATTGCACTATATCAGTTTCATTTGGGGAAAAAAATCTTTCTCTCTATTTGTCTTTCTTTTATTTTACTTCTTCTGTGTATCTAAATATTGTAGGACTTGGCAGTTATGTTAGCACTTGAGTGTAATTGATTACTTTCTTGAATTTAGATATCTTCTATGGAATTCACTTCAGAAAAGTTTCTTATCTTCTTTGGTTTATCTGTTCCAGAAAATCCTTTGATTATTTTTAAACTTTAGTCATATGTTTGTAAATTCACTCCAAACTTTAATAACAGCTATAATTTCCTTTATTGTTGGGTGGTTTTATTTATTTGATTTTGTTTGGTTTATATAACAATATTTTTAGCTGTTTCTATTATAACTGTCACACTTCGTACTATATTCAATCTAATTTTTTTAAAGAGTATTTCTTTTTTTTGTTTAGACTTCCATATTTCTTCTTAGATGTTATTTGAGTATCATATTTTTTCAGCCCCTGATACCTAATTTGAATTCAAAGTAATGAAACTCTAGGTTTAAAATAGTTTTTTTATTTTTTATAAAATTTGTTTGATTATATGATCTTTTTGTGGTAATTGTTTACTTTATTTTTTTAATAAAATAAAATGAAAATTATAAATCTAAGTAGATTTGTCCAAGCCTGAATACACATTTGGCTCCATATTTCAGAAATATATTTTTAATGTTAAATCCCTTGAAAATTTTCAAGGAATACTATCATCCAGAACTCTCAACACACTAACATTGAGAAAAATAGTTCACTCAGTAAGCAGTATGAATGTTTAAATTTACTTAAGTTACTGTATTTATACTCAAGGATTCACTGAAGTTGCCATTACAAGGTTTGTGAAATAACGGGTAGTACCCACATTTTATTTCTGCGTTGTCAAAATTAATTACATCTCGGACCAATAAGCCAAAATGCTGGAGTTTAGACAAATTGAGTTTGTAAGTGTGTGTAATAAACTTAACTGTTATATTGTTTCAGGGATGCCACCAATGGCAGCAATGGGTCGTGGAGGCCCACCAGGAATGCCCCCTGGAGGTATGAGAGGTCCACCTCCAGGTATGATGCGAGGAGGTAAGTTCGGCAATAAAAGCCGCAAAGCGTATCAGTTATAAAGCATCTAATAATGCTAGGTCTAAGAGAAGCCGAAGTTTTCTTTCATTAAGTGGAAAGATGAAAATTTTTGATATGATTGAGGTTGAAAGTAAATCGTTCACGTGCATTGCGAGATTGTATAACAAAAACGAATTGTCTTGGTGAAATTTTCAAAAACAGTAATAAAATTTGTTCAAGTTTTTCTATTTCACTGCCACAGTGCATGGTAAAAACATTAGTGAAAGTAGAAAAGCCCTTGAATATCTGGGTGGAAGATACAAATAGGGAAATGATACATGTTGATGGAAATCTGTTACAACAAAAAGCGTTGAGTTTATACTAGGGATGGGCCGATTCCTAAAATTTTCGATTCCGATTCCGATTCTAAAATTTTCCGTTCGATTCTCGATTCTTTAGTCGATTCTCAATTCTTTCAAGTTATATTAGCTTACATGCTAGTTCTCTAATAATTAATTTAGTTAACATCTTGGTCATATGGCAAAACCTTTTAAAAGTTCTGTTTTAATGTAATAGGCTATACAAAACCTTCAACCTTGAATTATCAATAGGCAATTTTAAAAGCATAAAACATATCAGATAAAAGTAATGACTTATTTTAAAGTTAAAAATGTGAACTTTACTTATTTTATGATGTTTGAAAAAATACCTAAGCCTATTTACATTGTCTCTCAAAACAAAACAAAAATTAAAAACAAACGATCAACATAAAAAGTAAAAAATTAATACAAATAGGATAGTTTTTAATATTTAAAAGTCTGGCAGGTAATGTACATTTCTGTTCAAAAACGCAAGCATTTGAACACCTTGTGACTAGTTTCATCGCTTGTGACTCCTGAAGTTGAGAAAGGTTTTTCAGAAAACACTGTGGGCAGACAGGTATTTTATTGCCATTGCATTTAAATGAGGGTATTTGGCACTTTGTACTGCCCAATACTTCCCAACATCACAATCTGGACTAGCTAATGGTTCCCCCAGATAATTGTTTACTTCTTCTTCTACTACACAATATCAAGAGCACAATGGTACAATATATTACAATAAAAATATTGAAAAGAACCCCAATACCACAAAAATAATAAAAAATAACAAATAAAACAAGTTACTTAAGATTAAACCCTTATGTACATTTCGATGACCATGTCATCATCAGAGGGTCTTGTTACAAAACACAATCTAGCACACAAGAAGTTACAAACCAGAATGATGTAACTTTTCTTCTTCTACTGTCAATTTCCCTGGGGTACCTTCTTCCCCAACATTCTGTATTAGTGGGGCATACCTTCTCCACATCTGGTGGAACCTTTTTTCTGCAGGTGTCTGGAACAAGTGCAACTGATTCAGGCCTATTTTGTATTTATTACTCAATCCCAGTTGATTTTTAACCGACTATCACTTGTAGGTCCTTTGTCTGAGGATAAAGTTTCTTCAAGTATAGATCTTTTTTGTTGATAAATTTGGGCAAAATTAATGTTGTTAAGTGCTTTTTCATATTTGATATATTATGTGGTTTTCCACCGTCAGTTTCTGTTAACCGTCACCAAATTGACGCGACGGCCAGTATTCTGAACCGAATACCATCGGGCCTCTTAACGCTTTATGTTTATTAGTACTACTCAGTTGGTGTTGCTACTTTTGGAAAAATTAAGGCACAGTATTTAACAACAAGCTTCACACTACTTACAGATGTAAATACGATGGTTTTTGTTTGATAGATAAACGCCGACGGGATTAAAAACATGATGTTATTCTAAGAACTTTTTGTCCGTAGTTACGGGCCGACACACGTATTTGTTATAACGTATTGTAGTGATTTTCACTACTGTTTTCAAAATTTCAAAAACCTTAAAAGTAAGTCGGAAATATTGACTAAATATTTAGTTGTAAAATAATCCTTAGAAGCGGACTTTGTGAAAGTTAAGTACACACATTGATACACTTAGATAAACTCATCTTTACTAGGAAGTAAATTATAACGTAAATTCCTTAAAAAGTAAATTATTTGGTGTTAAAACTTTTACTTAATATGAATCTTGGATAGTATTTACTGGACCTGTAGCATTACTTATCAGAGAGAGAATATATTACACTTTAGTTCTATATTCAAAATATTTATAAACTCACAAATAAATCACACGTTTACGTGTCTTAGTGATAGGCGCCAAAACACTTTTATCACCAGTCAGTATATTATTTGGGTAACCGGGACATGAAATTATGGTTTTGTTGTTTCTTGCTAACACAAAACACAAAAAATATCAAAACAGTGTTGCACAGATAATAAAATTTAATTAAATCAAAAACAATGTCGGGTCAATTGGTCCGACGGAGTTTATTTACATTTCATTTACTGTAGGAAAAAACTATGTTGGACCAGTTGGTCCGACACGTATTTTTATAAATATTATGATAAGAAACGTATATTCATACTTAGATATGATAGGGGAACAAAGTATAAGAACACATTATTTAAAAATGAGCTTAAAATATTTTGGCAATTCTCTATGAAAACGCCGATATTGTGGCCGGCAGTTAAAGTATTAATGTACAGTGACGCGTTCGCTTTGTTTGTTAAACTACACGAACTATTTCACCTGTAAGTTTATATTACTGTACATTATTTTGCTACATTTGTAGCTACTGTGCAGATCTGTTTATCATGTAATAAATAGTTTCATTTGCTATTACAATCGTGTTTATTTTCTTTTCGCTCCCAAATATATTACATTACTGTGAGAGTGATATCTGTCTATAATATAATTTATTGAGGTTGTTTCGGAGGAATAATACAGTGTTTCTGTTATCCGTCTATTCGCTTAACCATCATGGCCACGGTTAATCGAGTTTTTACTGTACCTTTTGTTTGTTTTGTTCTGACATCTATAAATCAGTGACAGTAAGACACGTGGGGGAGAGAGAGAGAGAGACGAGCGATGTCAAACGACCAGAAATGGTTACGATCTTGATTGCTCTAGCTTCATAAATAATAATATTTTCGTTTACTTTTATCATTTAATTCATTCAAATCAACTAATACATAAATAAGACATAGTTGGTAATTAATTATTTTTCCAACAAATTATTCCACACACATATTTTAATAGTTAACAAAATAGGAATCGGAATCGACACTTTTATTATGAAGAATCGAGTATCGACGATTCCTCGATACCACCTAGAATCGACGATTCCTAGAATCGGAATCGGCCCGTCCCTAGTTTATACAAAGATTTCTGGAAGAAGAGCAGAGCATTCAGTTTACTGCAAGCCGAGGGTGGTTGCATGAACAGATACAATTTTAAAAACATTAAAATTGTAGAAGCTGGATTTTCTAATGAGGAAGCTGCAGTCGTGTTTCCAACCAGGTTTACGAAAATTATTGAGGATGAGGAATACAAACCTAGACAAATTTTCAATTGCGATTAGACCAGACTTTATGGAAGAAAATGCCCAATAGGACCTACATTCATAAAAATGCAAAACAAGCTCCTAGATTTAAAGCATAGAGAGAATTGACTACTGTCCAATTCAAAATTATGGACCTCTGAGTTTAAAGTGTCATGGAATGTACACAAAAAAAGATATCAATATGAGAGTTACATTGAAAATTTTGTAATTTATTTGGGAGTTTAGGCATGTAAAAAATATTCTTTCCTAACTATAACTTCCTATTTATTTTTTAGTTGGAATAAAAAAAAGTACCGGTTTTTGTGTGCTTTTCAACCAATCCGTAACTTAAAAAAATCATAAGTCAACAATTTGAACTCCGATCAAAACCAAATTTTAACACAATATAGCTACAAGGGTTCTTTAATTTTTCATATAATTTTATGTTGTTAGAAAAAAAAGTTGTTATCAAATTTCCAAGACAACATTTTCTCTTGACAGAACAGACGGAAAAATTTGACTTTCCTTGCGTTATGTAGATTTTACAGTAACTAACTTGGATATGTTATGTAGTAAACTACAACGTAACAGGTTTAATTTATACGACGATTTATTTGAAGAGGAATCTTGAAGGACTGGCGGCTCCTTCTTGGCGGGACTCGCTTAGCGCGTTTGTAGTATAAATATTACTATAATGTAGATTTGACAAAGCCGAAAGCCAGCTATAAATATTAGTGTATTTGGTTTGTGATATGAATCAGATCATTTACATAGGGTTTTGAACAAATTTACTTATATCAGTTTTCTAAACAGCCTGTAATTTCTTAGCAATGGCATCTGATTCAACACGCACTACAAAAACCAATGTTTATGAGTAGGACTAGCTTTTTGTTTTCTATTGATCAATCGCACACCAGCTTACAAGTGAACAGCTATACTAGGTCACTTAATCATTGGACTGTATGATCCAAAGTTTGCACCCTCTCAGCAATGAATGTCTCCATTGCCTTGTTATCATTTCTTTAATTTAACTACTGAAGAGAAGGTTAAAGTTATACTTTTTCAGCAGGTTTTTGGTAATGCGGTTACTCTTTGGGGAAATACTGTTTGATTATTTGAATATTTTGTTATACTTCTGTTAGAACAATAATAATCATTAAATTATGAACAAACATTCAATGGGAAAGTAAAAAAAGAGAAGATTTATATCCAAACAAAAATATGTTGAACTATATTTAGTTACAAGTCGAATGTGTCTGGATTAACACTAGTGTTTTTAAAATTAGAATTAGATCCACAAAAACATGTTGCAGCTCGGAGTTATCCAGGTTGACATCCGCCAATTGAGAGCTATATTGTTTTGTTGGATTATTCTTCATGCTAGAAAGCTGACTCCTTAATACTAAATTGGAAATAATGTGGCTTATTTGCAGTATATTTCAGTTTTTGAAACCTCCTGAAATTATTAAAATTGATAATGTTTATTCTACATTTTAACAAATGATATTAAAGATGAAGCCCAAATACTAATGTCTAAAGTAGAATTTTTTATACTGAAATATTAATTAAACTAAGGTATATATTTAATAATATAATTATTATTCTTTGTTTAAAAAAAAATAATGTAATTTCTCAACAAGTAATTTTGTTTACTGCTTGTATCAATTTGTAATGTAAATCATTGTGGGTAATATATTGTATTTATTATTTACTACAGTAATTATAGATTTTCATAATGTCACCCAGGTAAGAAAGAGTTTCCTAAAAAAACAAAAATTGGAACGAAACTCGTGTTTTTTTGCAAGAGTTGAGTTGGCCTCCCCCCAAATCAAATCATATATACGCCAAATATAAACCTCTGAATTTTAGATTGATCTTTATATCTAATATTTCTAATTTTATCATTTCAGCATTTGTTTTATAATATTCAGTCATGTTAAATGGAAAAGAATTGGTAGCTGTAATACTGGTTGGGTTGAAAACATTATAGCTTCCAATTTCTTTTAACTGTTCAAATTGGTCTATGAACTCTTTTCTTATTGTTACAAAATGTTCTCTCATTCCACTGAATACATTAGTATTAGAATCACGATCTTTCACAATTATTGTTTTATTTGAGAAGTGTGGCAGGTACAATTTCCAAAAAAACAGTTTGTCCACTGTTTTGGCACTGAGCCACTTTTCCACAACTAGAAGTATATTTCTCAAAGAAATATATGATTTTTTTTGCTTCCATTTGGTTGTTGAAACCTCCATTGTATAATCTTAAATTGTTGCCACACAATATAAATAATTTTCAAGGAATATGAATGAATAAAAAGAATAAAATAAACAAACAAACTGGATTAATGGTATCAAACCTTGCTTCACAAACCTACAATGCCAAAGGAAAGCAAAAAGAAACTACAAAACAATGCAGTCGACAAAAAGAAAGAAAGCATATAAATAGTAACAAACAAAAATAATATTCCAACACCATACATAGAAAATGAAATGGAAAATAACAAGGAAATTCACTTGATGTTGTTGATTCTTCCAGCAGATAAAGGTTCAACCACGGTTGTCATGATCAGAGAAGACTACTTACAGGAGGCAAACAAGTTACTGTTTGACAGCACAACATATAGGATCCTCACGTATAAACCAACATCAGATTACAACAAGTCTCTCTTGGAATGGCTCAAATATACAGCTCCTAGAGCACACATTTCAGAAGGATCTATAAAATTACTGAGCAATGAAAGCCCCTCCACTTCTCAATTTTACATACTACCAAAGATCCATAAAAATATCGTACCTCCACCTGGTAGGAATCTCAACTTTTCTGGATTTGTATATTCAACCTTTGGTGAAAAACCTTTCATCATACATTCAGGATATGAATCATTTCATAGACCGGCTGTCTCAAATACCCGTACCTCTACCTCCTGAAACAATTTTGGTCACCATAGATATTATCTCTCTTTATACGAACATCCCTCATGCACATGGTCTATCAGCTCTCGAAAATTTCCTCAAAAAAACGCTCAGACAATCCTTACCCCACTACACCTTTTCTTGTTCACCTCACCAAATTCATTCTTGAGAAGAATAATTTTCAATTTCAGGCAAAGAATTATTTGCAAATAAAATGAACAGCAATGGGTACTAGGATGGCCCCGTCGTACGCAAACCTGTACGTGGATAATATCGAAGCAGAATTCCTAAAAACTCGAACACACTAACAATTATGTTGGTACAGATATATAGACATCTTCGTTATTTGGACTTAGGGGATCTCAACGATAGAAAATTTTTTGAAGGGCTTATCGCTATTCTCTACACTTCAATTCACCTGGGTGAAATCTAAGCAACAATCACCTTCTTAGATGTAGATGTAACAATCAGAGATGAGAATATCTATACAGGTGTCCACATCAAACCGACAAACCCTCTACAATATGTACATTTCAATAGCAACCACCCTATGAATATAAAAAGGTCCATACCATACAGTCAGGCAATCAGGAGCAAGAGAATTTGTTCCAACGATATAGCATTGGAGGACTTTAATAGAAAGACCTTACTAGCTTTCCAAAAAAGAGGATATCCTAAACAACTTGTTGAGGATCAAATCCACTTAGCTCAATCATCTGATGAACCCAGACCCCTTATGGAAGACAACAAACTGTCTTTACTTACAGATTACCATCCAGGCCTACAGAAGCTGAACAAAATATTAAAGGATGGCTTCAAGATTCTTAAAGCTTCTACCTACACCAAAGATTTTTGCCTGGCACAGTACATACGCCATACCACAGATGGTTTGAGCATCAGAATGAATGGCCACAGACATGACATTGGAACCATGAACATAGACAGGCCAACCGCTCAACACGCTGCTAGTCACAACATCATATCTTTCAATGATTGTTATACCACCAAAATAATTAAGGCCCTCCCCCCTGATTGCAACCTTTCAGAATTGAGAACTTTTACCTTCCCCTTAACTTCTACCATTTTTAACAATTCCATTTACCTTCCTTCTGACAGACTTAATATCTAGTTTCAAATAATCAATATTTATACAAATCACATATAGCACTATATCATAGACTATAAATCTGTGACATTTGGATATTTATACACATCTGTGGTTCACTTCAGTCTTCTCTTTTTTGATTGACAAAGATCATTTTTGATCGAAATATTTCAATAGTGTGATAAGTTTTTGTATGTGTCTACATTAGGTAAGTCTGTCAGTCTCCTATCTAGTCCAAAAATTCCTATATATATATATATATATATATATATATATATATATATATATATATATATATTAGTTGTAATTATAAAATAAAAAGAAACTAAACTGAAATTTTGTTTGTTACTACTTAAGTAGGCATTGACTTTTTTAAATTTTACATTAATTGTTTTTCTACTTAGTTCCTATTTTTGTTTAAACATACTCATACATTTCTAGAAACTTTTCTGTGGTAAAATCACAGACGTCTGGTGTCCGTGAGCTCGACCCAATATGAACACAGTTTGTGAAATTGTAAAATTCTAGACAATTTTTGAACTGAACAATATAGATAACAACTGGAAACCCAATGCAAATGGTATCATTTAATGTACAAGGCATGACAGGATTTGGTGTACATGTACGCTTCACAACCTTTGACTAGCTGTGGTAATTTGAACCTTACTTTCTGAATAACCCTCGTCTCATGCCATATTAATTATCTTTGGATGTGTCTTCTACAGAATCAATAGGTACCATGGCACATGCAAGCATAGTTTTCAGGCCTAATGCCAACAGTACTTCTGAATACTATTAAAATATTTGTTTTAATAATTCCCTCCTTATATAGAACTTTTGTTTAGATCTTAATTATTTTCAATAGTTTCCTGCTCTTTATATTATTTTTTCACTAACAACACTTAAACATATATTAGTATGTTACACTTGCCTATAATAGCTCTTAACTTGTTTGATTATTGAGGATGGCGGTTTTGGGGGATGTGTTTCTTTGTCAACTCAAATCGTAACAACTTTATTTACCGGCCAGAGTAGTGCCAGCAGCTCAAACCCTCTATATGGGTTATATTTTAATGTCTTAACAGTGTTATTAGGTGTGATCCCAGATGTTTAGGTTTCAGAACCTTGCATCTGTGCAGAGTTCTAGGAGGTTGCTCATGACCTTTGTTGGTGGCTCTCGACCATTGAAATTTATGTACGTATGTGGGATAGAAAAAATGTTTAAAATCAGCTTCTTAGCTAAAGCTATAGATGTTGTTTATGTGTACTGTGTTAAAACTCAAAACTTTCTGAACACGTTATACTAACAAATTTTGAATTTATAAATTTTCCATAAGTTGTATTTCATAAAAATGCTTGTATTTAAACCCATATTTTTAATTCTTATTTATTACCTCTTCTGAATAGCAGATACCTCTAAACAATGGGCATTTTTTGAAGTACGGATAATGTTCACTTTTTGAGGTTTTGTTCTGTTACTGATTGCTTGAACTCCATGAATAATTAAAGTACAGTCAGATAGAAACATCGAGATTTTATTGCTCACAAAGTTAAATTCCATTCAACATAAAAGTTATTGAAAGCAATACAGTTCAGCTTATGACATGCTATCATAGTGTAATGAAACATTACACTAATTTTAAGATAAAATTCTGTTTAAAAATAAAATTTACTGTTTTGGTTAGAGCATCTGATTTTTTTAATAGTTTGTGTGCTTTAAACATATTCCTGATTTCAGTGAGATTATTGTACCTATATAAATTGTTTTCTTAGATAATCATTTCATACAGGTTTTACTGTATATAATTCAGAAGAGATTGTTGAACTGTGTTTTAGCATTGCATTTTTTGCATTGTATGGGTATATATTATTCTATTGTCTGTAGCTATTAAAGAGCTTGTTGATATTAATTAAAGAAGATGTACTAACTAGGTTGTTTATATACAATAGCTTGTATTTATTATTTTTTTGTCATATGCTCACTGTCCATGCCATTCCACTTCATATTGTAACCTTGATACAATCAACTTTTTTCCTTGAAATAAATTGAATAAAATCAACTTTTTATATTATAAGAATTGTATTTAAAAACAAGCTAACTTGAAAAGTCTAATGTAATCAGTTGAACTTATAAATACATTAAATTGTATTAACTTTGCACATTGAGATTAAATATTTAATTTTGTAGTACAGTAAAATCTCAATATTTCAGATTTTAGTGTCAATATTTTCCAATTCCTACTATTAGTTCACACTCTTCCTATATATATTTATATAGCTTGTTCAAATTTTTAATTGTTTATAAAATATGTTTTATTCATTCACTCAAGTTCAGATTTGTTTAAACTTGTAGTGTATGACATTTGATGTTAATATAGTTTTTTCAAACATTAATTAAATTTAATTAATTTTGCTTCCTATTTTGCTGTCTAATAATTCTGTCATATGTAAATACATACTTATATTGATTCTAATTGTTTGGTAAAAAGTAACTAAAATAAATATTTGTTTGTTGGCCTAAGTAGGAATTGTTTATATATATATATAGATTTTTTGGACTAGGAGACTGACAGACTTACCTTGGTAAGAGTCCACACTGTAGTCTTGAAATAGAAACACATAAAAGCAACTTATATTTATTTTATTTCATTCTCTCATATTTCTTTTTGTGTTATCTCTTCGATTGACAAAGACCACTGTGTGGTTGAAATATATCATTGGTTAAGTGCTTTTATGTGTTTCTATTTCAAGACTACAGTGTGGACTCTTACCAAGGTAAGTCTGTCAGTCTCCTAGTCCAAAAAATCTAAATAATCTTTACCAACCAAAACTAACCTAAATATATATATATATATATATATATATATATATATATATATATTACGTTATACATTGTTTTCCGTTGCACTGACTTTAACTTCATATATATATATATAGACTTACCTTGGTAAGAGTCCACACTGTAGTCTTGAAATAGAAACACATAAAAGCAACTTATATTTATTTTATTTCATTCTCTCATATTTCTTTTTGTGTTATCTCTTCGATTGACAAAGACCACTGTGTGGTTGAAATATATCATTGGTTAAGTGCTTTTATGTGTTTCTATTTCAAGACTACAGTGTGGACTCTTACCAAGGTAAGTCTGTCAGTCTCCTAGTCCAAAAAATCTAAATAATCTTTACCAACCAAAACTAACCTATATATATATATATATATATATATATATATATATATATATATATATATATATATATATATTACGTTATACATTGTTTTCCGTTGCACTGACTTTAACTTCATATATATATATATATATATATATATATATATATATATATATATAAATTATATATGTAAGTTGCTTTTTTTTATGGTAGGCAGATTTAATGTTTTCTTTAATTATGTGTAGGCACCTTTCGGTCACTTGACCATTGTCGAATCACTGATATTTTTCTGGTGTAGATGTTCGCATAATCACACATAATTAAAGAAAACATAAATATATATATATATATATATATATATATATATATATATATATATAAAGAACATAAGTCAAAATACAAATACAAGAATTATAATTGTATTTACAATTCAAAGCTTTTCGTTGGCTAACAGTATCAACATCACCAGGTCTATTAAACAATTGCGTTATTAAACATCGAATATTACATATTGCGATATTAATATATATATATATATATATAAAGAACAAAAGTCAAAATACAAATACAAGAATTATATTTGAATTTACAATTCAAAGCTTTTCGTTGGCTAACAGTACCAACATCATCAGGAATATTATGATGTTGGTACTGTTAGCCAACGAAAAGCTTTGAATTGTAAATTCAAATATAATTCTTGTATTTGTATTTTGACTTTTGTTCTTTATTAATACACAAGAAAACATATTGCGATATTTATATATATATATATATATGAAGTTAATATATTACTATTGTAAGTAATTTTATCCACCATTAAGTGCAATAATTTTACCTTGAGTGATGAGGCACCTTTCGGTCACTTGACCATTGTCGAATCACTGATATTTTTCTGTTGTAGATGTTCGGTCTGTGATGTTGGTATTTGTTGACGTTACGCGCACTTTCTCTTGATCTGTGTGTATGATGTTTCTATATAACGTTAAATATCAAGAATATATATATATATATATATATATATATATATATATATATATATATATTTATTATAACGTACCTTCACTTATGATTGTTTACAGGATATTTTGACTCTTAGGAAATTAAATTAATAACCCAGCTACCTGCTTTTATAATAACAGATTTATTTTATCCTGAGATCAATATTGCATTTATAGGTAGTTCATATAATTCGTTTTACTAACTCTAATATTTGCCGATAGGCATCAAGACTCTTATTTGACTATTAATTTTAAACAATTCTAATTTTACTTTCCTTTAGCGATCTAAGGGCGTGTATAAGTTACTGCAATTGTGGTTTGATAAATTTTTATATTTTAATTAATTATGACTTTTTAAACAATTTATAGAAGTTTAAATGTTCTTAAATGTATTGTTTTTAAAGAGTTGGCTTTATAATGAAAATAAATTATTAATTGGTACTTGCGTGGTTCCTTGTTTCACTTCACTTGACACAAATTCACTTATTAATATTTTCCTATCAATTTCACTTTTCTTAATCTCTTGAAATGCTTCTATGCCGTAACTGACTTTATTAATCACTCCCTTATTAATTCCACTTACTATTTAGTTATCTCCCTTATTCAATTTCTCGTACTACTTTCTTATCTTCCTCACTTAATATAACTCATTACTTAATAATCTCCCTTATTTTAATCTCACTTGTTACCCTTTAATCTATCTCATTTACTTCACTTTCTATTTAATAATCTCCCTTACTCATCTCACTTGATACTTTACATTGTGACGTTACTTTGTTTGAATTTAATGTTTCTTACTAAAACTGAACATATTTCTCCCTTGAAACTTGCATTATTTCGTCTATGGTAGAATAGATACCTTCGCGTAACTAATTTTAATGTTATTATTATCAACAGTGTTACTAAAAAAAGTACCTGTATGAGCTTAAATACAGTATAATTAAAGTCCTTACATATATACCCATTGTCTTGGACACAATCAAAATTGCTGTCTCTTCTTAATATCCCCTTATTTAGTTTTATCCTCCTTCAGGCAGGCTTGCATTAGTTGAAATTAGTAGGCATTCTTGTGTTTCATAATATGTTCTTACAGTAGTTTAACTTAATTTTATGTTATTAAATTAATATAATATTGTTATATAATATAATTGTATATTTTTCTTAATTTTATATTATTTTTTCACTTTTTATTATTGAGACAGATTATTTTTAAAAGATGTGTTTTGTTTCAGGACCACCCAGGCCATTCTGAAATTTTCAATAATCTTGTGTCCATTACATAAAAGAAGCGTTCCGTTTTTTACATGTGTATTTGTATTACGTTTTATCTGTGTAAATGATTTTAAATAAATATATTACATTTCTCATTCAATTTTATATCTTGTGTTTTTGGTATTTCTAAAAATCCTCATTTTGTTATATGTAACATAGTAATGAACAAATAAAACTGAAGAATAGTTAAATAATGGAAGGTCTTTGAACAATAAAATGTAGGATACTACAACTCCTTGGTTACATTATGAAGCTACAGAGCTACGGCCAATTAAACTGATTTTGAGAGGGAAAATGCAAGGAAGAAAAATATCTTTGTTCTCAAACAGTAGAATTGTTTCAAAAATCAGTTGCATCTGAGGTAAAGACAAAACTGAGGCAAAACTTTGAGATGGCACTAAAGAAATTATGTAATGTATTTTGGTAACTCTTTCAGCTTTGGAAAAAAATTATACAAAATGAATATTCAACCAATTTTCATAATTCTTTCCTTTATTGGCAACAAAATATAGAACAAAATAGTTGTAAACATATCCAAAATGAAAATTATGCAATAAATGTTATTCCTAAATCAAACAAAAGATGTACTAAAAGTTGAGTTTAAACTAGAATTTTTTTAAATTTTAACTACACCATTGAAAATATATGAAGCTAAATGAAATTCACATATAATGCATTACTTTAAATAAAAATAAATCATCAAATTTAAGATCATAATGCTGAAGAAGTAACTTATACTGCAAACATACAGACATGATGTAATTGTTATATTCACTGTTGAAAAAAAAAGACTGAAGTGAACCACAGATGTGTATAAATATCCAAATGTCACAGATTCACATTAGTCACGTTTCACATGTGGTTCACTTAGTATTGTTTTTCTCTTTTTTGACTGATGAAGATCATTTTTTGATCGAAATATTTCAATAGTGTGTTAAGTTTTTATATGTGTTTATTTCCAAGAGATTGCAGTTTTGGACTATTGCCTTTAGGTAAGTCTGTCAGTCTCATATCTAGTCAAAAGATTCCTAAAATAAGCTTTAAGCTCTACTAGAACTAACCTGTATATATATATATATATATATATATATATATATATATAAACAATTTATTTATTTATACATAGTTTCACAAGAAACATGATATAACATTTCAAGTTTTAATTTGCAAGATAAATTTTAACTGATAAGTGGAATATCTGTTAGTGAGATGGATAAGCTTACATTTTTTTCACTAGTATAGCTATTTGAGGTTATATTTTAGTAAGGGCACAATACAAGTCATAAGCATGTCAAGTTTGTTCCTTTATTTTGTTTTTATTGCAACAAGTGCTAAAAATGTTTTTTTGCACAAGTAGGTGCTTGAATAAGGCAAGTATAATCGAACAGCTGCCTGTGATTTTAGGTGTCTCCATGCCCATCAGTTCCTTAGAAAGAATGGATTAAAAGCATTTTGCTAAACTAATACTGTTCAGTAACAATCTTAATATATAAATATTTTTAATTTATAATATTAAACAAAGTAATTAAAGCCATATTTCGTTAAAAATAATTGTATTATTTGAAACTTAAATTTGTGGATAGTATATCTTGAGGCTTTTGTTATTATTCTATACTTATCAATAGCACTTGGCAAAAAACCCTTGTTTTTGTATGTAATATAAACATTAACCATAACAAATATGAGTGATGCAACATGGAAATCAAGAAAGAATGCTGTAAAATCACAAATGTTGAAAATCATTGGAAAAGGAAAACTACATACTAACAGAAAGGTAAAACCAATATGACATTCGAATTTCAAGAAAAAGTGGAATTACAGTAGTAACACCCCTTTATGACCAGTGCCATAAATGGACCAGAACAGTGCAGGGGGTGCTACAGGTCAAGGGGTGTGTTTCAGGATACATAAAGGAATAGGAAGATTAAATTTTATTAAAATGCTACCCGGTTTTATCACATGAATTACTTCTAAGTAAGGTCAAACATCACTGAAAAAAAAAACAATATTCATATTTTAAACCTACTTTTACAAACTTTAGGTACAAACTAGGGAAAATGAACTTTAATTTTAAAGTGTGCATGTCCTTATAAAAACATTAAAACTTTCTAATAAAGTGGTAAGACCCTATTTGTTGGCTTTTGCCAACAGTTCCTAAAAACTGTCTTCACTGTGTGAAGGCTTTGATGAAAATTAAAAAAAATAAGCTCTACTGAGAATTTCTAAAATATTCAATACAAAAGCTCTTATATTCCCTTGCCCACCAAATTCAAGGACATGATAGGTGAAAATAATAATAGGTGAGGGGTGGGGTAAGGTTATTTGAGCTAATGGATTGATGTGCATCTCATGACGATGCAGGAGTTTGCCCGACTCATTATGCTGCAGGGCAGGACCAGAGGCGTTATCTACCTCACTGTTTACGACCGAGTACAATAGGAGAATTTAAATACTTTCAATCTAACAAATAGGAGTATAAAAATGGAAGATAAAAAACTTACCTATATAGTAATCTTTTATGGGTTACAGTTTTTAATGAGCTTATTGGAACAGCTAGAAGTGAAATTTGCCTATCCCTCTTAGATTTTGTTTCAGAATGGACAAAATAATTTATTCATATTTCAAATGTGCAAAAAAAGAAATAATTTGTCTTGCCAGTAATATCTCTCATATCTGTAGTTTTATTTGTATAACCAAATAATGAAAAACTATTATGTCTTTTAATATGTATCAACTATAACCTTTTCATTAGATATTTCAACATGAATTAATTGTTCTATAAAATTTACAATAAAAATATTTTACATGAAAAGATTATTAAAAACTTTTCAATGGTTCATCAATTAGGTTCATTTTCAATAAAAATAATTGTTTACTTAAATTTTCTCAAGTACATTTATATCTGACTTTTCCACTTTATTTTAATCAATGACGTTACATTTATTTTAGTTTTACAAAGCATTTTTGTTTCTTTAAAACAAACATTTCATAAACAAACAATATTTCAATTTCAACTGTTTAAACCATTTTCATAATTTCTTTTGGGGAAATGGGTTTTTATTTGCCAGTTTACTACATTCTTTTTTGTTTTGCTCAATTGTATGTGTTATCAATAATGCATAGATAGTTGAGAATATTTATAAAAACTTTTTGTATTTCATGTATAAAATAAACTCAATTCAATCAAAAGCAGGATACTTGGACGTTTCAAATATTTAGCTCATTACAATAATTATAAAAAAAACTCATCTAAAAGTTTTAAAGGCAAAAAAATAATCTCCAAAATAATTTATTTCAACTATAATTATCTCAATATAAGTTGAATAAATCTCATCAAAGCCAATTGCTATTTTCAAACTTTGTCAGTGCATTATTTAGTACAGGAGTCAGGATAGGTGATAGATCTTTATAGTTATGTAATATTAATTTATGTGTTTTGTATTTGTAGTATATATACAAATATTGTTTAACTGAAAGTAAAGTTTTCCTATTTATAATAAATATGTTTATATATTTAGAAGTTTGTTCTGTTGAATATTCTGTTTTTGTCAATAGAATCTGTAGGATTCATTTTGTTCTTAGATTTGTAGTATCATTGGTTTATTGTCGATGTTAGTACGTGTCTTTGTGTATTGTAAAGTTTAATTTTGGTTGTACTCTTTTATGTCATAGGAATAATACCAAAATGAATAATTAAGCATAACTATAGGGCATATATAGAATGCTTCCTATAATATAATTAAAAAGTATTTCCCAAGATTAAAAACGGTATGGTTTTTCATCTATGACTCCTGGACTTTTACATACCACACTCTGTTTCATCTCTTGAATGTTTTGCAACTTTTGTAGATGCGAACTGGGTAAAAATTGATACTTGCATCATAGCATGTGGTATCAATTGTTCTGTTACCTCTTCCTATTCAGATAATAATTCAATTAATAAAAATGGTAACTAACTCTAATCACCATACATTGAAATAATTGATTTCTTGTTATGTGCAAATTAAAATAGTTTTCTCTAACTACCGTCAATGTTTCAAAGGGTTATTATTTTTAATCACTTAAAGAATAGGTTATGACTATCAGAACTTTAAATTTAATAAATTTGTTAAAACTTACTGAGACAGAACGTTTTTGATCGCTATGTGCCAATCTTCTGCTTGGAGATGTCGGGTCAAGCGGTGACAGTTTTAAAGGTAGGTTTTCGATAGTATCAAAGAGTATGTGTGATTTGTATTGTGTTTGTTCGTTTAATATGTTTGTACTTTGTGTGTCTGTAAATTTCATATTGTACTAGTGTGTTAAGATGTAATCCTTTTTTGTTGATGTGTAGGATTTCTAGGTTATGGTAAATGTCTGTGTGTTTATGTCCTGTTTCTTTTATGTGATTTTGAAATGTTGAGTTGGTGTTCCTAGACTCTGTTTAAACTTGCAACCTGTTTGTCCAATATAGAATTTGTTACATTCGTCAAGGTTAAGTTTGTATACGCCTGGTGCTTGTAGTTTATCTTTGTTGTTGGTGTTGTATTTCGTATTGTAACTTGTTATTAGTTTTGTATGCTATTTTTTGAAATTTGCGGGCTATTTTGTTTATGTATGGTAATGTGATGTATTTGTTGTCCCTGTCTGCAGTGTTAATTTTAGTGTTTTTTGTATTTTGTACCATAGTTTGTCTATTATTATGGTGTTGTATCCATTTGTGTATGCTAAATATTTAATTGTGTCTAGTTCTTTGTTTATGTTTTTGGTGGTCATTGGGACTTCTTTAAGTCTATGGAGCATGGATCTGAAGGCAGTGTGTTTGTGTTGGATAGGGTGGTTTGAGGTGTTGTGGATAAGTGTGTCTGTTGTTATGTATTTCCTGTAAATGTTGAAGCTGTGTTTTTGTGACTTTTTGTTATGGTTAGGTCGAGGAAGATAAGGGATCAGTTGGTTTCAATTTCTGAAGTGAAGTGGAGTTTTGGGTGCATTTTATTAGTGTAGGTGAGGAGTTTTTAGCATTGACGGGAGTTGCCTCTGTATAGTATTATGATATCATCGATGTATCTGTGCCAGTACATGATTTTGTGAGCATGTGTATTGTTTGTGAGTATCTTGGTGTTTTCTATGTTGTAGAAAAATTTTGCTTAGGACACTACTGATAGGACTTCCCATGTGTAGGCCATCTGGTTGTGAATAGAAGTTCGAGTTATGGGTGAAATAGTTTTGTTTGGTGATGGTTTGGTGGATGTTTATGATTTCGGTAACGTGGGTTTTAGGTAAGTTGTTCTGTATTAATTGGGTTTCTAGGATGTTGAGAGTTTCAGGTATGGGAATGTTGGTGTACATATTTGTTATGTCGAGTGATAGTAGTGTTGAATTGTGTGGTATTGTACTATTGTGTGGTTATTATTTAGTAAAATTCAAAATGTAAGCTTTAAATGATATTTCATTTTCCTAAATTTGTCAAAAATGCTATGAATTTTTAAAAAATTTACAAAAAAAATAAAAAAGCAAAATTTTTGAACAATACAAATTTTTTATCATTAATAAAGAACATATCTAGATTTAATGTGTTGTTTGAGGAACAAAATATTAAAAAGCAAGATGTAATAGGCATATTATTAATTTGTTTTATTTCTTTTTTAAGAAAAAAATATACATATATAACAAGACAATATTTACTGACAAAAACACAAGCAATACTATTCGTAAATTTAATTACATTACATATAATTTATATTTAAAAAATGTTTATGCTACCAATTTATGACTTGCAGAAATCTACATGAATTACAAGCTACACCATATCAATCATCTGTGATGTGGATATTATATATGTATTCCTAGGATTTTGAATATTTATACAAGAAAATAACAAAATGAATTACAGTTTGACAAATACATACATTCTTTTTTACAAACATGTATAAATTTATTATGAAAGCTTAAGACAAAGATAAGAAAAATGTATTAAAAAGAAAACTAAGCTAAACATACATACACTACAACAATCTGTGATGCTTTCAAATCATCATGCTCTTTTCTGTACAATTCAGATTTTATGTACTCAGGTGCCTTTTTTTCATTTCCTTAATCTAGTTTGGTGAAACTGTACATCATTTCTTATTATAAATATATTGTGTTTTACACAGATCAAACCACTTACACTTATTACAAACAAATGAGAATTGTAAATATTTATGAAGAAACCTAATGGCTTCATTGCTACATTGTACCCTCATGTACAATTTACCAATTTGTACACATTTCTAAATAAAAATATCATTAAGAAAAAAAATTTAACTATTTTTTTTTAATAAACTAATAAATTTTTGCAAATTTATGTAATAGATTACCAACAAAAATTGCTAATAAAAATACTGTAAATGATATTAAAACATTTATAAATAAAATTTGCAATATATATTTACAGTAAAAAATGTTTTTGTAAAATTTTGTGTAAAATAAATAATAAATAAAAATAATTAAGTCTACTATTGTAAGGAAATATACTTTTTTACTTTGAGCAATTTAGTGATTGAATATTTATAGTTTTGGATTAATATTTAGTGCGGATTAATTGTACATATTCTCACACACATACACACAACATAAGTACTAGAGGTAGAACGTTGGCAGTATATTACGCAATATGTTATACATTAAATACAGTCTTTCAAAGTTCTTAACAATTAATTATTATAATTCTTAAACCTTATATTGCACAGTCTTCATCAGTCTATCACTAATTACTACACTTAGCTGCCTATCACAGATCAATCAGTCTATGATGCCCTTGCGTACTGGATTACTGAACTATATCGAACATTTGACATTTCTGATTCAGCAGTCTCCATGGATTTTAGTATCATCTTAGAACGCTTCCGAGGAGGCAGGCTGTGAACCTGTCGAGGAAGAATAGCCAAGTCAATAGGATCAGGTGATGAAGATGGCACAGGACTTACAGGATTACTAGAAGGAGGTGTTAGGATGTGGTCATCATTTTTTGATTGAGGGAGAGGTAGATTGATAATGACTGGATGTTCTAAATATTCTGGAGGAGGAAGTTGTAAATTATGATAAGGATGGCGTTTCTGAATTGAAGCCAATGGGTCAGGAATAAGATAAACTGGTGGTTCAGTTACTGGTAGGGAAGACGTTTCTATGATGTGGACTGGACTAGAGTTTCGACTGGAATTGGTCGTAGATGGTGATGTGCCTTCAAAATGATTATAATGACGGTTTTCTGATTCTACTGCTGCAGCAGCTGCAGCTAGCAAGGCAGGATTTAAACCTGACGATGACTGTGGGACAAATGTTGGTGTATTCCGTTCCATCCTAGGATATAAATAATGAACGAGTTCACGCATATTTGGATGAGTTTGAGTAGGTCCTGGAGAATAAGGTTCTTCAAAACCTGATCTGCTTGTTGAGACATTAGACATCATGGTTAAAGCTCTCTGTGGTTCTGATTCACTGTCTTTAACATTTTCTTTGTCGCTTGTTGATGAAGCACAAGAGGATTCACCCAACTCTGGGCTTTGAGTATCTTTAGGTCGAACTGCTGCTGTTGTATGATCTGAATGGCTTTTAATATGTGCTTCCATAGTTTTCTTTGATGTAAATGTCTCATTACAAATAGTACACATGTATACTTTTTCCCCATAGTGGGCAACTTGATGCAACTTCAAAACATGGTTGTAACCAAAAGATTTCCCACAAATGTCACAAGAGTATGGCTTTTCACCAGTGTGAGTGCGATTGTGTACTTTGAGCTGCTTAGAGCATGTAAAGCCTTTCCCACAAGATTTGCACACATATGGCTTTTCACCTGTATGAGTTCGCATATGTATCACTAACTGTCCACTTTGTATAAATGTTTTAGAACAAATAGCACACTTGTGTGGACGTTCACCAGTGTGGATACGCATATGGCGGTGTAATTTTCCACTGTGTTCGAAAGCCCTCTCACAAATATCACACTTGTATGGCCTTTCTTTGGTATGAATTCGTCTGTGAACACTAAGATTTTCTTTAACAGAAAATGACTTATTGCAATACTCACATTGGTATGGTTTTTCACCTGTATGTGTTCTATAGTGTCGAGTCAAACGCGCAGGTACTGCAAATGTTTTACCACAAAAACTACACTGATATGGATCATCTCCCTCTTTGCCATGAGATCTGAGGTGATTTTGATAAGTATTTTTCTGGTTAAAAGTTTTCCGACAAAAAGAACACTGAAACACTTTTTCATTAACAGATGTTGAAGAATCAACAGCAGGTTCTTCAAATGCAGGAGATATTGTAAATACTGGAAGGTCAGGATGGCACACTACACTATTGACTGGATGATCAGCATCTTGAGTTGCAGCTTTGGGTGGTGTAGGAGGTTCTGCAGCTTTTGGTAATAGAGGACTTAAGGTACAGTCAGCTCCGACTGGTAAGGATTCTCTCACACGGCCTCCTTCATTGAAAGCTGCCATATCAGCATTGAAATATCCAACCATTTCTGAAACCCTGCTCCACAGGCTATCTGAAAAAAATAGCAAATGTTTCAATCATCAAAATTATTTACATATATTTCCTGAAAAAGAAGAGTATTAAATACACAGCTGTTAATGTTCATATATAAATAATAACATATAAATCATCATTATAATGATTGTAAAACACACCTCTTATTTACAAAACATATTACTATTCTTGATTAATGTTATGAATTTACCAATAGCATTTTAATTTATTTTTAAAAATATAATATATGCCGTTTCAGGTCTCTAGCAAGTTGAAGAAATCAAATTTATCACAAGGATTGTTAAATAAGTTTGTAATACACAGGTTTTGTCCCATTTATAAATTTTTCAATTATTTCAAATAGATTTATATTATAAGTGGTAATCTATAGAAACATTTTTTTTATATTAAAATATTTTTTAATATAATTATTTTTTATATTAAAATATTTTTTAATATAATTAATTAATTTTTAAAAAAAATCCGTTTAAATTTATATTAATTTTTAGAATATTTTAAATATAAAATAAATTTGACTTTTCTTTAGAAATTACTCTTACCGTTATTAGAATTTGGTTTATAATTAAGCCAAAGATTTTTTATCCATTCTTTTTGTGTCCTATCCCAAACGTCCGCCATTGTAACGTCCTTATGCACCGGGTGTGAGGGACTGAATAGCGTAGTGTGTGAAATGAAATGAGGGGTCCATGGACTCTGGTAGAACTCCGCACGTGGATGGGTAGGGGGGGATGACGCTATGACGTCACAGTGCATCTAGGGCGTCTCCACGTGGATTATGAGAAGGTCAGTTACAAGAAACAGAGGGGAAGGGGACCGAAATAATATAAACTCTTCCGCAAGTCAAACTCGTTCCAGGCCTGTTTACTGATTACCCCTACTACTAGAGCTTGATAAGAGTTTGTTTTAGGCCGTTACTCTGTATAGTATTTTCTTTGGAATCGTAATGTTTCTTTCTAAAAATTGTTACAGCTTTTGAGTTTGATCAACTTAAATATCTATTTGAAGCTCGTTGAGCATTAATACCTACGCCTTATAAAAAATAAAAACCTCTAACAAGCATATTCCTTCCGTTAGTCTTTTTTCTATAAGGTCGTATTTCAACCTACTATATGTCTCTGGAACGGTCCTTTTGTAACCGACGTAGGTATTATTAATTCAAAAACAGATGATCTAGTTGTGCATCCCAAGGAAAAAATGTAATAACATAAAATTATGGGTCAAGAAACGAGTATTTTGTACAACTTATATCCACCAAAGAAAACAATAAATAGAACTGAACATAAAAAAATAATTAAGAATATGAATTATTGTTTTTATACAAAAAAAAACCCGGTTTATTACACCACAACAAAACTCTGGAAGAATGAAAGGACTTGATTCATCGCTAAAAGGAGTATTAAGCACGCATGCGCGCAGTGAGGAACAGACTCGGGTTTCCATTATGACGTCACACATGGAAACCCCTGCCCACTACCTGCACGTGGATTCTAGAGAGCGATCACCGACCTCGGCAACTCCACTGCCAGTGAGTCTTCGGCTCGTGTACTGACCAACATAACTTTGGCCATTCTTTGTCTTTCTCTTTCATTTTTTTTTACTTAATGTTTTTTAAAAAAATCATACACGGACTGACTTCATACGGACATTATTCAAAACAATAGAGCATTTTGTTGCAGATACCTTGCATTCGCTCGGATAAATTGCGTGTTTTGAATTTTCTTTGTCTCATTAAAAAAACGAGAAAAACAAACACCCATGCATTTTTGATTGACAAAGATGCATATCCTAAGATGTTTTTGCCGAAGAATTAAAATTTCAGGCCTTATTGAAATTAATAACAATTTGCGTTGATCCTACTTAGTTGCTTATACAAAATGTAGTGTTCCTTCAATTTTTACTTGGTACAGTTCAAAATTGTCATGCCCTAATTTTCAATATTCCATGAATAGGTGTATTATAAAAAAAAGTTCTTTCTCGATTCATATTTATGGCAAAAATTGTAGTTAATCGATTATAAATAGATGAATTATTATGGGCAATTTATTTTGTTGATTACAATGAGCTTAATTTATAATTAAGTATTCTGTGATTGAATAAAAATGACTATATTTGACTTTGACTTCCTTTGCAGATTTTTTTTGCAACTACTATCGTAAATCGGCCATTCACGCCACTCCTCCAACACATGGTTTCACGATAGTTAGTTTCTTAAAATTAAGGTCTGTTTTAGGTAGTGTAACCCTCCCCCACTAGCCACTTTTACACCATCTTCTATTACCAAAGGTGTTTCATCCCTACCACAAATCTTTCTCATAACTTACCTCATTCTTCCACAATTCTTGAAAAAACTGTTATATTTACAGTAAAATTAAAATTTTAAATTACATAAACATTATTTATAAATCAGGCATAGATTATTAATTAAATCAATAATTATAGATGTTTGACAAAACATGTTTTTAAACACCCAATCCAATAAATGTAGATTATTTTTCTACCATGATTAAAATTAGAATTATTAAAATAAATTAAGTGTAGTTATTTTTAAATTTCAATTAATAACACGCATTAAAAAGCAAAGTAAAGTGCCACCCTATAACCTACTACAGTACTAGTGTGAAAGTAGTACCCCTACGCAATTATCGAACCCTAACAATTACAAAATCCAATTCTTAAATCAAAGTGGAGGGAGCAGCTAATGCTTTCATTGACCAACCTTAAATATCTTAATTAGCTGTTTATTTTAAAACCATTGAAGTAACCTCTTACAAAAATATTGCAACTATTATTCATAATTTAAATAATATAATTTCTTGGCATAGACGATACAACAATGCATAACATTATGTAGAATAAAGAAATGTAGCCACTTTTTAAGCGGCAAAGCATTAAAAAGTTAATTTGAAACTAAAGGCTCTAGAAACGTTCTACACAATATTTTGCATAAAAAAACTCTGGACCAATTTCCCAAAATAGAAATGATAAATCGGAGATAAGGTAAAATGAGGTTGGTCAGTACCTGCAATAGGCACAGTCGCCGCCATTTTGGTTGTTTAGGCCTGACCTTTCTTACAGGCAGTTCTGGCAGCTTACAAAATGCTAAACTTCCTGCTAGCCTAAATCAGCCACTGCCAAAATTTTTAAAAGGTACAAAACATTGTTCTAACTGCAATTTTTAAAGCAAAAAAGCTAACAGGGAACAAATTTGTGTTGTAATTTACAATGATCACATTTCGCTAATTTTCGGGTCACTTTCTAAGGCTACTTTCTAAAATATTTTGCTATGGCGTCTACTACTGTCTGCAACGATAAATTTAATATAAATTAAAATTAACTTAAAATTATCCTAAATAAATGTCAATTTAACTTAGAGCCTATTGAGAAAATAATTTTTGAACGTAATTGGGTGGCAATTTGCAAAGAATTTAAATGTAAATTATTGCATTACAGTCCATTTATAATAATTGTACTTTAATAAATAAGATAAAACAAAAGACAACACATTCAAAACAAAAATTTATAATTTTTAAATATGTTCATTGTAGCAAAAAAACTGACCTATAGTGTCTTGAAGTTGACATTTTAAAAGGACTTCCGTTTTCTTTCTGCAAGACAAACTCTAACTTTTCAAGATTGTGGAAGCAACGTCAATTTTCAAATAATTATAAGAGTTAATTCAACCTTTGTAGAAATTAAAACCTAAAATATCGCTAATAATTTTAGAATTAATATTGAAATTCATTACCGGTACTATATAAAATAAGTAGACCTGTCTTTAACGGTCTTTGTAAAAATAAGTAAAATATTTTACACAATCTTATCATCAATTTAATACTTTATTAACAATCTTTAAATAATATAAACATAATTTAATCATTTTAATCTTACCTCATTGACTTTCCATCACTTCTCTTGACCTATCGTAACTTTAAATTAATAAAATTTCGGCACTTATACAAAAAAAAATTGAAAAACATTGATAGTCCAACAACAAAATCTATAGTAGTAGTTGATACAACTTTTTTAAAAATATTTCATATACGTTCGCTAAGCGAAATTAAAATACAGCAACCCCGTCCGAATAGCAGAAGACGAATCGTACTTATGAGAAGTGTTTACCTCGTAGGGTCGAGTTTAACCGAAGCACGGCGGAGAGACTCGAATATGCCGAAAATCTGTTGACACGAGGCCCCCCTTCATAGAGTCCAACGACCTACTACGGCGACTTTAGAGCTCCACGTGGAGGTAGTGGCCGCCGGTTTCTCACTTTATGGCGCGTGTGCGACGTCACGCTCCTGACCTACTCTACAATTGCTTCTCCTACCACAACCGTCACTCCCCCTCGACAATCTCAGTACGTATTGTTTCGTCACTGCAGGTGTTTGTGTTGCATTCTAGAATTACTAATACCGCCTGACCACGTACACCGGGAAAAACATAGATATTATTCAAGTATACACTTCATATTTAATGTTGTTTTTGTAACATGAAATACATTTTCTGATGAAATTAAATTCAGTATAGCCG
Source organism: Prosapia bicincta (assembly GCA_036971475.1). NCBI lineage: Eukaryota > Metazoa > Arthropoda > Insecta > Hemiptera > Cercopidae > Prosapia > Prosapia bicincta. The sequence continues at coordinate 185,289,613 of JBAIZL010000002.1, forward strand.
CTACATCATTTGTACGGTCAG